>JABUIW010000187.1:123433-150307 GCA_013363375.1 Menidia beryllina | reverse complement strand
CATCCATCCCTCTATCATCCCTCCATCCACCATCTTCTATCCTGTATATCTCCATTGTGCACATATACATTTGTCCTCTTTCATTTCAGCCCCTTTCGCTCTCTTTCTCCATGACTCACTGACCACCTGTGTGTGTGTGTGTGTGTGTGTGTGTGTGTGTGTGTCTGTGTCAGTGTGTTTCTGTGTATGTGTCTAAGAGAGACACAGACAGAAGAAACAACCAGAGTAAGTGTTTGACATTCCACTGGCATCCCATTCTCCCTCATCTCAGCCCTGTGTCTGCTGGGAAGTCAGAGCACACATCTCAGAGCGCTTTCATTGAAATGCAAGCCAGGCGGCCATTCCCATCAAGCAGAGAGAGGGAAGGAAGGAAGGGAGGAAGGGAAAGCCACAGATAGTGGGTCAGTGTGGCCATGTAGGAAACAACAACGCTGGAAACAGAGACACCAATGTTGGTTAATGATGTCCATAAATCTGACTGCGTGTCAGAGCAGGGCTGATCAGAAAAGACTGAAACGATCCACTAACCAGGCAGAGACTCAATAACAGCAGAGCTGTTGGTGAACAGAGAAATTAGCCAAAAGATCCATCTCTGGATTAACCAGTCAGTCTCCCTTCCAAGAGGACCCTACGCTGTGAGATGTGGGTGTGGCCAAAAGAGGCAGCTGGCAAATCCCAGCAGCGTAACCCGATTTAGAAGAAAAGTGGAAGAAACACGTGTCCCTGCTAAGGCTAAATGTCGGCTGCTGTCATACAAGTGGGGAGCTCATGATCGGTCACTTTCAGGTACATGAGTGCATCACACTTCACACTCAGGGCAGCTGGTTGTATGGGTTAGGGTTAGGGTTAGGGTAATGCCAGCTTTGGCATTATTCATTTTACTTCTGTAACAAGAATAAGTCTTAAATAAAAAATAAAGCAGTATTGGATGATCAAGGAGTCTTCTCCCCCTGACCTTTGGCAAAGCAAAAGTGTTGGGCAGAGCACGCCACTCAGATTACAATTCTGCTGCCATAATGCTGAACACAACAAGGGGAAGAAAAATAAATAAATATAAACATACAAATAAATACACTTAAAAAATGAATAAATGAATATATATATATGAATAAATAGATACGTTTTAATAAATAAATCCATACAAATAAATATCTAAATTAAAAAAATTAATTAATTAAACCAATATAATTAAATAAATAAAGCCACAGTAGCTCAGCTTTCAATGTGTCAACAACAGGGCAACACCTGGGGCTGTCTTTCAGCTCCGGGGTTCAGAGGGCAGCCCCTACCTGTGTGTCTCCGCCCGCTCTCTCCGGCTACCTTCAATAAAGGCCAGTACCAAACCACAAAAAAGCTAATGAAATGGAGACATAAAACAGAGGCACGTCTCCATTTCCTGAACCCATCAGACCCCTTTCCGTGGAGATAGCTTTTCCCTCCCGTTTGTGGGTGCAGGTTGATTATGTGAGTGTGTGTGTGTGTGTGTGTGTATGTGTGCGTGTGTGTGTGTGTGTACCTTCTCTGTCAGCAGCGTCGGCGCTCTGAGCCCTCCGGCTGGCCGGGTTAGCCGACTGGGAGCTGTACTGGTACAGCTGGTTCCCCCTGTCGTCCTGCTGGCCTATCTGTGTGAGGTCATGCATGCTCAGGCTGCGCAGCTTTTCTGTTATGGCCCCCTGGCCCTGTGGAACAGACAGACAGCATTACCACCATCAGACTCCCCACCTCCAAACAGACTGGATGAACGGGACTGGGATCTGGGATGGAATGACTCTGATTTGGGTTTGACAGTGTGATAATGGAGGAATCGGACTGTGTTGTACTGCTTGAGTGGGGCATTGTTTTGAAACTGTATTGTGCTGTATTCACCGTATAAACTGCCTTAAGATGACATTTGTATTTTGAAAAAGTGATTTAAAGTAAATATCTCCATTCAAGCAAATAAATGCTCTTAAACGAAAGAAAAAGGATCCACTACAATTCTAAATGAGTTGACAGAACAAAACTTAAATCTTATATCTGGTGTTCAGACAGACCTACTTGACAATAAACCTAATTCTGATTCTGATTCTGACAGCATGCAAGACTAGAAGACTAAGACTATAAAAACTTGCTAATACTTTCGAATCGCACTATTGTAATTCAAAGAAGTCTTAACCATTAAAGGCAGAAATAATAGAGGCAACATAATTGTAGAAACATGCTATTTTACATAATATGTAGAAGTGTTGCATCCAAAACAATATGAAACTATAAATAAGCCTAACTGGATTATTCATCATAGTTCTGTCAAAGCAGGACAAGGAGTGCGAACCATGAAATGGAAAATGTAACAATTAAAAACATTTAGTTTTATATTATGACAACATTAAATGAAATGAGTGACACAAACCTAGCCTCAAATGTTCCACAGACAGAGAACATCATGTGATATGAATGAAAAGGCTCTGGAAACGCATAACGAGTTCACAGCACCTTTTAAAAACTGGCCACTCTGAATTCAACACTGATGTTTTCACGTAGTCCCAAATCAAACAGTGAAGCATGAAAGGACAAAAGAGCTAGATGAAGCTAGTGAGAGCTCTGTCCATGCTGCACACAGGTGGGTCTTTACCTCCCAGAGGAGTCTGCTGAGGCACACAGACCCTACAGAAGTGTGTCAGTGCAAGCAGAGAAAGGGAAACAAAGGTCACAAGAGGGTTAAATGTGGAAATGAAGGAAATGTCCAACACACTTTTAACCACATTTCCTTGTTATTTGAAAAGCTAATAAAGAACTGATTTTTTTAATTCCCACCCGTGTCTCCCCATTCCATAATGTACAGATCTATTCAGAGCAAAGGCTGACATATTGGGAAGATATTGTGATTTATGTCTGCCAGCATTTCTAAATTTTGACCCCATGTGTGTCATTTCTTGAAAGCTTTAAGAATTGAAGGGTCCTTGTCTTGTGTTGTGTGGTTCTTTAGATCCAGGTAGACACTCGAAGTAAGGCCATCTGAAGGGAGTCCAAAATACCTGGTGACTCCAGGTAATGAGGCTCTGAACTGCCCCAAGGAGTGAGTGTAGGCCCTGCCATTGATTGGCTCATATTTTTGGGCCGGCCTAATTCTCGTGGCGCCTTTTTGTCCACAACAGGCAGCTGCTCTCAGACAGAAACTCTAAAATACTGAGAAAGACTCAACATACAAAGGTGGCCAAAAACCTTTGGACCTCATCACCTTATGTCGACTCTGTCGTTTTCCACAGCCAGAGATAATCATGTAGGCTTGTAGTATAAACTCTGAGCTAAATGTTGGTGCAATTCCTGAGGGATGTCAAAGAAACCTGGTTTAGTGGAAAAGCGGGCGTAGCCTAATGGTTACAGCGGGCGGACCATATGTGGAGCCTCTGCTCGCAAGCGGGCGGCCTGGGTTCAATTCTGACCCATGGCCCTTTCCCGCAGGTCTACCCCTCTCTCTATCTCTGCCCCCCTTCCTGTCCAGCTACTGTCATTAAAGGCCACTAGAGCCAACAAAATCTTTAAAAAAAGAAATCAAGGAGCTGGTTGGAGATTTGGTACAAATGTGGGAAGTCTAAAAGGCATTTCAATAGTAGTAGAAATAATGGATCGAAAGCAGAACTTTTTGTACAAAGTAAAGTAGAATCTGTCCTCAGAAGACTTGCCTTCACAGCTGCAGTGACAGCAGCAGTGGCAGCGATGCTCAGCCCCTGTTTGCCAAAGTTCACCATGGTCTCATAGCTCCTCTCCTTGGCCTGCACAATGTAGTCATCTATCTCCTAGAAGAACACAACCAATAACACTATTAGTAGACAGTTTAGCCCGTGTATAAGCAGAGGTGGAGGATCTTACTCTTTCTCGAGAGGACAGCAGAGGGTGCAGACACTTCCTGTAGATGAGACTGGCTCCTCTGGTGTATGGAGACAGCAGCCAGATGACAAAAGCTACCTTCAGCTCATAGTACAGCGGGAACCTTGGCACACAGAGAAGACGCATTTAAGCACCATTCTTGTTCACCACAGAGACCAATGAACATCCATTTATCCTTAAAATTCACAGCAGCTGTATGGAACCAGGATTAACAAGCTTCTGTAGGACTATCAACATTAACTCAGTGACTGCCAGCCATTTTCAGAACAGAGAGTCGCTCACTGCCAGAGTTTTTTGAGAATTTTGACTGATTTTTCAAGAGCCACAGAATAGTTTGTGCCATGACTATGTAAACACCGAACACACCAAAAGAAAGAGTAGACTCTCTTCTATCATCAGGAAAAAAAATTTTGTTTCTACCTTATTCCGTTCTTCTTCGACGCGCCATTTCTCTCATAGCGAACCATTGCGTTTGTTTTTATTTGCTTACAATCTATGCTAATCTCCCATCAAAAGTGGCACAGCTACCTAGAGGGTAAATTTGTTAGTCCATACTCTGTCTAGAAGCCGATATTTACGGAAAAACTTTCGCCGATCGTCCCCCAAGCCACTCGCATTGAAAAACATAAAAGACGTCTATAGACGTCTTTGGCAGTCAGCGGTTGGATTTGAAAAGACGTCTATAGATGTCTTTGGCAGCGAATGAGTTAACTACTGTTTCACCAGTTGTTCAGTCAGTTCCAGGACTGAAGCCTTAACTAGAGTCCTAATGTGTTGGAGGTGTACTCCTTTTGACCCGTGCAGGTCCCCTCTGACAATGGAAATGTTATCTGTACTTAAGCTAAAGCTGGGATTCACTGAGGTTGGCAGTCTCACAGATGCAGATTTCCCTTAACCTCCATACAAAACCATACCATGTAGTATAGTTTGTTTGGGACAGTAAAACTATGTTCAGAGCCTAATGATGCGACCCATAATTAGGCAGCTGTAGCACATTGGTATATATCAATGTCGGCCTGGCAGAGTTATTGTTCTCTTTCACTGTGCTTGAATTGATTAAAGCCGGTTTTAACTGTTTATGGAGGGTCAATTCCCACCTGATAAACAGCCAAAACTGTGAGGTGATCCTCAGCCTGGAGAGGCTGAAGGTGATTCTTAAATGAGGTACGTGCTGTTATGAGCTCCTCTCTTTGTTTCTCCTACTATTCTTATTTGTTGTATAGGTTTAACTAAATAAGCTAAACACTGCAACTTCAATTTATTTGTTGGAGATGAGCGGCTTAGCCTCAGTCAGTGTCAGCGGAGACTGACCCGTTACTGTTAGAGCCTTTGCGTCATTAGGGAAATAAGGCTTAACACAATTTGCATGGAATGCTGCTTTTCTGGTGTAGGGTGCGTAAGCCTCTGGTTTTTCTTGGTTGGATGTTGACTGCCAGGGCAGGTGTGCTGTGAGTGGATTGGAGTTGGGGCTGTGCTGTGTGGGATACATGGGCTAATGTGTGAATATCAAAGTTAAATAGTTTCATTTAGGTTGAATATTTTGTTTTGGTCTTGAAACAGTTGATTTGTTCCTTTATTTAATTGGTTTAGCCATAAAAAAACTAAAATGAGTATGAGTGCCAAGGAAGGCAAAACAACAACAACATTCATATTTCTATGTAGTTGTTTACACTTTTTATGAAGTACCCCTAAAATATTAGAGAGTAAACTTACCATGCCAGTGTTAAATCAGTGATGGTCTCTACAACAGTATAGAGGGCAAACACAATCCAGTACATCATCCATCGGACCTGTATGCAAGCACACACAGACACAAAATCTATGACAATTAGGAATATTCATACAGGCAAAAAATCTATATATACATGTATTTGTGACAAGAACTGTCGATATCAGAATAAATAAAATAATAAAGATAATTACGTGGCTGTTATTACACTCCATTCCACACAAGTTTTAACACTGTGTGCAACACCCTCCTTTTTGTGAGATAAACACAACAAAGTCATATACAAAATATGGTGAATAAACCCATCAACTGGTGAAAACCAGGAGGAAATAAAACTATTCCTTTCAAGAGGAGGGAAAAGGGAAGAACAAACCAGGTACGGCCCGTCAGAGTTCTAGCTTTAAACAATCAGCTGCTGTGTTCAGACTGGCTGGACGAGTACACAATCCATTTGACAGGGATTTCCCTCCAACTGACAGCAATTATATCAAACCAGCCACCTTATCTTCCAGCCCTTAAAAATAATTGAAGTGTATTTTCCCATTGAACACCCAAATGAGCCACATTTCACATATAGAAATGGGAAATCTCTCATGGCCGCTTGGACTTCAGGTCTCTGTTTTCCTCTTTGTCTCCTCCAGATGAGCCAGCCTCCTGTCAACTGTTGCTATGGGATGCAAGTAAACTTACATATTCCTTGACATTTTTAGTCTTGACAGCTTTGTAAGAGTAATAGGCTGGGTACAGCGTCCCGAACAGCAGCCTGTCAAGAGAGAGAGACAACATTAAGCCACCCAGCATCAACTTATGCCAGTTCTCTTTATTCTAAGTGAGACAATGCTTTACTTATCATATTTATATGAGTTGAATAGAGAGTGTTATATTCATACATCCATGACAGATGTAACAACACTGGAAATTTTAGAGCAACTCACCAACACAGACAGACATAATGTAGACAGGGAGCCGAAGCATTAATAAAATGATATCACACGACCTCCTCTAGCCAGTGCTCTTATCTGTACAGCATTTATCATTGCTGACAGACGTACAGAGAGAGCTCCAGGAATGCCTAAGCACCCCACAGTGGGGCGGTCCCACCACCACAACATGCCGGTGCTCCTCCCACCTCTGCATACTGAGCTCACCAGGTTACAGCAATGTTTCCTCTGCTGAGACTGGGTCTGGGCTGGAGGAATACGCACTAATGGAAGCTTTCCGTTTGCACCAACTCGGCTCTGCCTGGCTCTGCACTAGAGGCTGACATTTTTTCGTGAATCCCACGGGTCACAGGATTCCCGTGGGATTCCTGCGGGATGGGAGTCATGTTCGCTATTAATCACGGGATTTGGACGGTACAGGATAAATGGTTAACGGGAGCAGACGGGAGCGGGAATCAACCAATAGCAAAAAAAAAAAAAAAAAAGTAAATGCACCATTTTGTAGTTTCCTTCTAATATGCCTACAATGTAACGCAATTAAAAAATAACTACATGACCCAGCCGTCCCAGAAGCCATCAGGGCTTTTTGTCATGGCTTACCGCCGGAATTCAAAGCAGTGATGGAGGGAGCTAACAGCGCAAAGTCTGAAGTAATGACATGTCTATTAAGTTCACAGAACTGGTCGGAAAGTCTGAAATATTATATAAGTTTATGTGAGTAGAATGTGACGGTGCTATCACGATGTACGCTGCTCGTAAGACTTGTTTAGTCTTAGTCGAGAAGCACACTTGCAAGGCAAATTCGGGAAAAAAATCAGCCAACGTCGCTTCGTTCATCAAGCGAAAATTATACAAATAAATGTTTTGTTTACTCAACAATAAATGAGTAAAATGCAGCTTTATGTGCTGTTTGGGTTCATTAAACTATTATCGACATGGTGTGAACTGTAGGCTACAGTTTTTCTTTTATTTGCTGTATTCCATTTTCTGGAGAAATGGAATGGAAATGGAAATCTAGAAACAGAGGCTAAGCAACTGGTCTAAAACAGGAAGGAGAATGGAGAACAGATTAAATCAAATTCTATGTATTAACTAAACACTAATTGAAGAAAAAAAAAATATGGGAGCGGTACAGGAGCAGAACTCAGTTTAAACAGGAGCGGGATGGGAGCGGGAGTCAATTTACCAGGAGCGGGATGGGATGGGATTATTTTTTAAACTTTGGTCTGGGAGTGGGACGGGACAAGATTTCTTTCTATGGGAGTTGGACGGGACAGGAGTGAAAATCCACTCCGGTGTCAACCTCTACTCTGCACGCCTCAACACGGCCCAGTTCAGGAGGTTTTCCTTTACAAATGAGCTCCCAAGAGATAGATGGGATTAAATAAACTGGACCTTTGTTGTTGCTGAGCGGGACTCACTTAAAGCAGAAACCATCCAGTCATATAACAGCCGGACGAATGAAGACACTTCAGAGCTGTTTTAGAGTCTGTTTTCTAATAGACAGGAAGCCAGAGCAGAAACCTGAGAACTGGACTGATGTGGTCCTGGTTCTGAACTGGACTGATGTGGTCCTGGTTCCTCAACTAGACTGTTGTTGTTCTGTTTCCAGGTTCTGATCAGAACTGGAGCAGCTGGTTCTGTGTGTTCTGCAGCTGGATAACAGCTGGCTCTGAGCCCAGTGAGCAGCTGTTCCAGCAGTCCAACCCAAAATAAACAACAATAATAAAAGCAGAGCAACCAAACTGTGTTTACCTGCTGTCTGTGCAACGTCATAACAGCTAATAATGTCAAAATATGGTCCGTGCACATGCATGAAAAAAACAAAACGTGATCCTCCATGCTGGGATAATGCAGCAAACCAGAGAAAAAGCCAAACCAATCATTCAAAAGCAGCATAACCAGTCACTCTGAGGCTAGATGCCAACATGTTTACCAGTGCAACGAGGGCCTGGATGCAGGCTGAAACACCAACACTGCTCCACAAGCAGTCACAAGGAAGTTTAACGAGGAAAGGGAAGAAGAGAAATGAAGTAAGGAAATGAAGCAGGCCATAGAAAGCCTGCTGCGCGGCAATAAACCTTAAAGGACACCACTTCCTGGGATCCAAACACCACCAAGAATGAGTACAACACTTCTTTTAACTAAGTCAATCAAGATACTGCACCTCTAATCTGGTTACACACAGCACAGAAAAGTAACAAACACTTTCTAATTAGGAATACGCTCGTTTAGAGGGCTGGAGTGAACAGCTTCCCACTGCTTCCCCAGGACCTATTGGATTAGTCCCACATTTAATGCAATCATCCCCAAACAGTAGAGAACTCACAGTTCTTGTTGTCTCCTCTCCCACCAAAAGGATTTATAATATATTAATAAACAAATATTAATGTAAACTATTATCTCTGTATTTGTGCTATTTTACGTTTTTACAAATGCGTAGCACGTGTATGTATGTACGAACAGTAATGTGTGTATTTGACGAATTTTGCATTAAACATCACACAATGTATAAAATATATCAAAAATACTTTAATCCAGTCCAGTAGTGAGTAAATAACCATTAACCCTGTATGAACACACAGGCGCCTCCTGAGCTGCTATTTGCCGAGGTGAGATTTTATCCAGCACCTGATTGGTTGACTGGTGGAAGCAACCAACCGGAGAACACTAAATGAACATTTAAACAGTGTTTTAAAACAAACAGGTCCAGTGGGAAAGTGTTATGTAGTGTGTGGGGGGGCTTTTAAAGACTTAAAATAGTGTATAACTACTAAAATAATGTATAAAGATTAATCAGAAATACCTTAATAATCCCAGAGGGAAATTATTCATATTTATGTTATTATTTATATCGATTTTAAATTAAATATAGCATTACTACTTTTTTTCTCCTATCGCCGGCGGTCCTGGAAGCAAACAGCGGCCATAAGTGAGGAATTCCTGTAATCTATCTCTGTGTTTGCTATTTTTGAGTGATATTTCTGAGTTTGAATTCTATCACTGTGGCCCTGGGTTTGAGGAGTCAGTTCTTGGCTTCTCTTTTCCCCACCAAAAGGAACAACAGAATAAATTCTCTCCATGGTTTCCCAATAATCCCAAACATGACATCACAGCACAGAAACAGGCTTTCTAGTGAACCACACACACATAACTAGAGGGACGGATAGGTGGGGACTGTGGGGCTCGTGCTGGGACCCATGGCCCGTGGTGGGTGGGGGCTCCTAAACTGGAGCTGCCCAGAGCTCATAAAGGATGAGGAAAGCGTCTGTAACTGAGCTGCCTTCATATCTACCTCCACCTGACACAGCTTCCCCTAAAAGGAGGACCCTTTCTTTTCTGCCAGTCCTTTGGACTGTGTCTTAGAGGGGCCAGAACACAGACAGAGACGAGTAAAAACTGAACTGAATGGAATAACGTGTACCAAATAAATGTGAAGTTAGGAAGCTTGCACAATACCAGCAACCACCAAGTGCTAACAGACTTTACGGCCTCCTCTGCAGACTCTGGGAGTCTCTGAGGCTGCAGCCAACCACAACCACAGCAGTTTATGTCCTTGCTGTTGCTATAGAAACTGAAAAGCTGCCAAAGTTTTCTCTTTGAATCTACACTGTCACCCTCTATAATTTCAAGTCACTATGCAGTTGCCTTCAAAGGTACAGAGACATTTTCTACATTTACAGGCAAATTCGGGATCCACTTCTTTTTTTTCCCCGACTGCTTTCTACTGAAAGTGAACTTTAAAATAAGCAAAAACAGCTTGTTCTGCCACATCAGGAATATTCATTATAATCAATTCAGCTAAATATGATTAATAAAAGAGAGAAAAGCTGTAAGAACATAAAATTAGCCCTGATAAGCCACCAAAATTAGCAAATCTCAAGTAGTCTAAAATGATATGCATTAACATTAGATTCACTTCATGGACGTATACAACTTAAATATCAAATCAGAAATGTACACTGTCAGTAAGGCCTGAGCAAAGAAATCACAGGAATTTCTGTGGAAAAGTGTAGATTTCTATGTTGGAAAAGTGTGTGTCTAAAATGTGTTAAAGAGCAGCAATGCCCGTTTATGAAAATGGGCATTATTACTCCACTCATTCTGCATCATTACTGATGACAGATTGTTTACAGACTGGTTGTTTAGTGGACTGAAGGATCATTTAAACCCTTTTTCTATGATAGGTTCAGCACACTTTAGAACCCGGTGTCTGTTTTCTGTCTGTGTCCCACAGTAGCTCCAGTGTACAGCTGAGCACAGCAGACTGAACCAGGGATGGAAACACCACTGCTGTGTGTTTCCTGTCAGTCGGGATGCAGAAGACCAAATGAAATGTCTGAGGGTATAAAACAATTGATTAGTTTAATCAGCCACAGCTTCACTCTCCTCTGATGGCGAGCAGAGGGATCATGACCATAGTCTGTTCATCAGTTTGAACCAACACGTCAATGCCTCCACTGACAGAACGGGGCGGCTGACCGGGTCTGACTGGGTAACAGCCTCCGTGAGGCCCTGCCTCGTCCTGATTTCCCCCCCGAGTTCCCCAGCCGTTCAGCCCAAGCTGATCTTTGTCCCTTGTAACTGGTATATCTCACCTCCTCTTCCTCACTCCCTACTGGAGCACTGCTTTGGTAGCTGTCTTCCTTTTTGATTACCACCATCTTTGCTCCCTTCACTATTGATTATGGCAGAACTGTTGCATGATGTGGTGCCATAGAGCAAACTGGAGAACAGTTTTCATAGAAAGACCGTTAGCATATATCGCCTATCTCAAATAAAAAAAACTATTCTGAGTCTCCTCTTAAAGAGCTGTAAAGACCGATACAGAAAAATGCATTTCTCCCCAATCCAATAACAAGGTATGGTCTACATTTCTACTTGGGACCCGTTTCCTGTGTCCTTATAGTTTTTTCACATCTGTTATGGCGTTCTTTATGCTCAGCTTCCAGCCCCCCCTTCAGCCCCCCCCCCCTCATGCAGCTGAGAAAACAGCCCCCGAGCTTTAGATGGACCTGAACTCTGGGCCTCAGGTCAATTTCCCTTGTTTCCTGACATCAAACACCAACAACAACCAGATGGAGGGAAGAGCTGCGGAGAACACAGGAAAAGAGAAAAAGGACTAATAAAACACAGAGAAACACCAGAGACCGGGAGGTAGGTGGGGATTTCAGCTGCACGATTTTGAGCCCCCAGCATCTGGTTTGAGCTTCAGGAAAAAAGGAATTTGATTACATGACTTTTCCCCTAAAAACACACTGGATGAATTGTGGAGCAGACAACTGGGAAGGCCAATGGGACTGGGAAGAGGAATTTTCTGCACTGGAAAAATAACATACAGGGTATCAAGTCCAGTGAGGCTGAAGTTATCGTTATCATTAGAAAAGCATGACTCATTAGTTCACATCAGTGGCTGGCAGGCTGTATCAGCTCATACCTTCTAAAAAGCTCCACTCATTTGTAGCATTCACGAGAAAAAAAGTTCTTTGTTGCAAAGAATTGCCAAAAGTGTTTTAAGAGCTATTTGAAACCACCTTTGTAGCTTTAGTTGAACAGTCGTACAAAACACTCACAAGGAGTTCAACAACAACTTGATCAGCTGTACAGAAACCTTTCTTTTTGGTGGATTCACACTGGGGTGGTACAGCCAAAGTCGCCTCACCACAAGGAACTTAGTTTAACTCATTGACTGCCAGCCATTTTCAGAACAGAGAGTCGCTCACTGCCAGAGTTTTTTGAGAATTTTGACTGATTTTTCAAGAGCCACAGAATAGTTTGTGCTGTGACTATGTAAACACCGAACACACCAAAAGAAAGAGTCGACTCTCTTCTATCATCAGGAAAAAAGATTTTGTTTCTACCTTATTCCGTTCTTCTTCGACGTGCGTCTCACCGGCGCCATTTCTCTCATAGCGAACCATTGCGTTTGTTTTTATTTGCTTACAATCTATGCTAATCTCCCATCAAAAGTGGCACAGCTACCTAGAGGGTAAATTTGTTAGTACATACTCTGTCTAGAAGCCGATATTTACGGAAAAACTTTCGCCGATCGTCCCCCAAGCCACTCGCATTGAAAAACATAAAAGACGTCTATAGACGTCTTTGGCAGCGAATGAGTTAAGAACACCGTGTTTTCAGGAGACCCGTTCAGAGTATTAGATGCACCACCCTTCAAACACTGGGGCAAAACGTAGTCACAGACTGTGCAGATTCTTCTTCTTAGAAAGATGAAGTCCGTATTGTAGTCATAGGGACACTTCAATGTAAGAGCCAAAAAGAGGAGAAAAAGTCCAGGGAATCAAATTGTAGGATTTTTAAAGAATTTGTAAATTCGTGGTGTGGTGGTTAGCCCAGATGGAGGGAGATTACCAGTGGGCTTGTGTGTCTCCCATTTTCTTACAATTGCTCCTACAGCAGATTTCTTCCCACCAACCTGCTGGCTATTGTAGATTCCCTCTTCCCAGCTCTTTGGCCTTGGCCATGTTTGCCTTTGGAGTCTTTTATACTCCTATCCAGACAAACAGGTGCCATTAATGGGAATTACAGACCGCTCTCATCTTAGTAGAGTTCAAGTAGGAGAACTTGTACAATCAGTGGCTGACTGAATATCTTTTTGCCCACTGTTCTTGGATTCAGATATGATTCTGAAACCTGATTGAACATACTGGCTGATACTAATACAACTGACATCTGAACTCTTATTTATGTATTTTTTTAAGTTGTTTATGGTCATTAACAAGTTGTTAGCCTTGAACTGCTAGCTTCGGCTAATGGCTAATAATAACGTGCTACCATTAATCAAGTACATATCCGACTCCGCCCACATCGAAGTCGGCCATTTTGATTAGGTCACCAATAGGAAGACCCCAGGCAAGAAAATCCTAATTGCCTCATGGTAATATAGAGATTAATTTGAAAATTGTGAAATTAATCTTTCAAACACTTAATTAAACTCTATACATATTATTATGTTAAAATAGTGTATGTTAAATAGGTTTGTACAATAAGTCCAAACAAGTTTAACCAAAAAATATTTATTTCTCACAATTATGAAGGTTGGAGGGTTAGGGTTAGGGTTAGGATTATTAATGCAGGCCACCAGTCATGATAACATTAGTAGCAGGTCAGTTTGAAATGAAAGACACTAACCTGTCAAAATTCATTTCAATTTTGGGGTCTTTTTTTAATCCTTGGGGTATTGAAAATGGTATCGAGTATTTTCCTGAGTATCGGTATCGAGTTGAAAATTTTAGTATCGTGACAACCCTATTCCTGAGTAAGGTTAGATGATATTGTAGTAGACCACATAGCACTATGTACTCTACTACAGTCCACCTTCCTTCAAATACAGCAGAATAATCCTTTCCAGAACTCACAATCACATCTTTGTCAACTCCTCTCTGCCTCTTTTCACAGACTGCATGTTGGCCGCCACATCAACAGTGTTAGCCGTCCCTCAATCTGGAGAAAACATCACTCTCAGCTTCACTCAAGTCCTGTAACCAAGACAGCAGAGGCGTGTTTCCACTGAACAGGCCCTTTGGGAGGGGAGGAGCACAGCACAAAACTGGGATTCATTCAAAAAGTGGAATAAATAATAAATTAAAGAAGAGTGTCAGCCATGCATGATCTTTACTGATCTGGGTCTGAACTTGGTCTTAAGGACCACTGTGCAGAACCAGGAACACCTGCAGTACCAGAGCTTCACACCCCTGATCTAGTGTGAGTGTATTAAGAGGCAATATTACATGTGCAAGATAGATTGAGATGGGGGGAAGTTTACGTCTGTGGGGAAAAAGAATGCCGGCACAGAGAGCTGATGGTCAGGGTCGCTGGAGTTGAGAATGATTAAACAATCCAGTGAAAATCCAGTTGAAGTGATTAAAATACAACATCTGGGTGTGAAAGTCTCATTATTTTCTCAGTCTCAGCATGTTGAACAGGGACTTTTGTCAGAAATGTTCATCCATACCAGCTCTTAGATGCACAGAAACTTGTTTATGATTTATTCATACTTTCACCTAGTTTGACCTTTAATATTTCATGTCACTTCACCTTTATTTATACAGAACATTTAGAAAGAAAGCGGGCTGACCAATGTGCCACAGAAAATAAAGAGGATGTGGGACCTAATTAATGACAAGCCAAAATAAAAAGACACTTGTATTATGGCACAAGCTAATCTGAGTGACAATCTTTGTCTAATAATGAGATACTTTAACTAACTTGTTCAATTGGGTTGTTCTCTGTGTAAGTAGCACAGAGTTGTTGAGTGTAAAACATTTCTAAAATCACATAATGAAAATAAATTGTCATAATTGATTTGTATTCTGATGACTGGTCATTCTCAGACTGATGACACCCCCGCTAAAAAGCACAGGGGGTCTCTGGTGGGTCCAATGAGTAAGAAAACTAAAGCTCAATAGCCTTCAGCTTCACAAAAGTCAGCCAAAACCAACACCAAACTAGAAAAGTGAGTTCAAATGAGAGTTAAACAGGTAATTAAATCATCTGTAGCCAAAAAGCCGTGCTTCATGTACAGAAGGAAGCACATACAGCTGACATACTCAGGTCTCAGACTCCTGTTCAGAACAGTTTTGCCTGAAGGCTAAACACGGAAAGGCGTTTCTTTTTTCCCCACCACTCCCTTGTGGTCACATTCCAAGACCAATTTATGTAACCCTGACTCTGAAAACATAGCGATTAGAAACACACCAGCACCAAAGGAAAATGACAGAGGGGAAAGGGAAAGGTATAATCATCACCACCGCTTAAAAAGGAAAAGAAAAACACACATACAGTAAAATAATGCACATATTTTGATCTTTGACATCTATTGTATTCCTTAATATTGAACTCAGACGTTTGAAAACGGAAAAAAAAAACAACCAAACCAATTCCAGTCATTAATGTGAACCTCCCACCTGAACTGCCTGAACCCCTGGATGGTACGCGGAAAACACACCTCCAGAAAAGCGACATTTAGCTCCGGCTGACTCAGAGCTAGAGACGACTATGAATCATAAACGACGACGTTAGCATTCCATATAGACCACAGTTAACCAGTCCCGAGAAAGAGATGCATCTCAAACGAAGACTATCCCGACAGTCCCGCTTACAGTCCCCCAACATGCTGCCTCCAGATGATGTTTGGAGCAATGTGGGGTTTGGATAACAAAGGTCAAAACTTAGCTAAGCCCCGACCGACCGGAGGTCAGAGCGGCGGTTGGTTAGCCGTTAGCTGCGCGCGCCCCCAGCAGATGTGAAACCACTTCTGGAACTAAGCGAAATCAAACTTGACTGGTATTATACTCACACGACGCTTCTCGAAATAATCCAGGACACCATGTCTTCTCTCTTTGTCGCGTGGCTCTGTGTCAGACAGAAGAAGCCGTTGAAGTCTAAGCCCTCCAACGGCTAACTTCTACGAAAAGTTCGAAAAGCGAATCCAAGAAATAGCCAGTTATCTCATTTTACGCCGGCTGGAAGGGCCTCCGAGCTCGCTATTCGGCCTTTATGGTCACAGCTTAATGGCACAATTCATATAATTCCGAGACAATTCCTGTTGTTTTGATGCCGCTACTTTTTCTCCTCGGCTCCACTTTGCTGCTCAGTTCCTGATACCAGAGATGTGCGCAGATGGCAGAGAAAAGCGTGACGTCACAGAGAAAGAACCCGCCTTTTGGCTTCTGCCATTGGCCAGTGCGGGTTATTTACACAAAAACAAATTCTGATTGGCTGACAACCTCTGTCCTGTTCCTTCAGTGTTAGAATGGAGGAGTCAAATTATTTAGCTACTAGTTTTCTTATTGGTCCGTTTACCAAGTAAACAATAATAAAGGACGGGATTTTGACAGGGTGGTTAGACCCAAATACGCTTTTTAAGTAAATGCAAAAACAAGATAACGATTAAGTATTAGGGCCATCTTTTTTTAAAGAGGAATTAATTACGAGATTATTAAATATAGAGATTAAAACCCCTCCGAATGGCCCGCATCCACCGATAACCCAGAGGTCGACCACTTCCAGCCACTTCCCCTCCACAAAAGCAGCACCTGGTTCTTTCTGTGGAAAATATGCATTGTTTTACATGTACTTTTTAACGTCCTGAGACTTAAAACGATCTGATGGTGGTTTCTTTGTGAAACATATTCTAAAGCACATTTCCACAAAGTCTTATTTTGCCTACGCAGAGACCTGACTTTTCTTGTTATTATGTTGAAAAGGAATGTTTCCATATCCTCGTGAAGAAGGGAAAATACAGTGTTTTCACTTCTTAAGAGGGACAGAAGTAAATCATACCAGCTCTTGAACAATGTACCACTTATGCCAAGATCAGTTCAAACCTGTTTTGTGTCAGAAAATGTACTTTTTTCATTAAAAATAACTGCTTTATAGCACATACATTTAAGTGACAAGATGGATTCATATCACTTAATTTAAAAAAACGAACCCAATGTATACATGAAATGCAAACGCTGTGTATGCAATCCATACCACTATTAGGGTTTTCGGAACAGTTCTTTATACGCACAAACTCCATCTGTACGCCTTTATATATGTGAATATAACGTTTAGCTGCTTGTGCTTTGCAGTGTGGATGTTTAGGCTGGGGGTGTGGGCTAAATTCAGAGTCTCTTGTTATTCATGACAGCAGCTGGTGCTACGGTGTGCAGAGATTCCCAGTGGAGCCTTACCAGTCATACAGCCTGTCTGGAACCCCATCATATAGCCATGGGGGAGAACGGCACCCCCCCCCCCCCACACACACACATTTCACTAAACTGCTTAATGCTGACCTCCAATTACAGGAGAGCTACTCAATCTAACATCCTTTCTATATATTTATTTATTTACCTACTTAGTTCTGTTTAGATTAGGGGGGAATAAGGTCAGGAAAGGAGCCACGTTCTGCAGTGTGACCACATAGCTCTTCATTACATTCATATCTTCCTCATTATCATGAATTGCTATTGAGTTCACTTGACTAACATACTCTAAAGATGTTTTACTGTGCTCTATGTTTCACAGAGTAACAGTGTTTTATTCTTCTTTGGTTTCAATCGTGTTTAATTAACTTGATAAGTACATTAAATGTCATGACCAATGTGCAACCAAACATGTGTCATGTATTAATGAAAAAGAGATTCACGAGACATCTCCTAATATTCCACATAAAATCACATGATCATAAATCACATGGTCACATGATCAGATAGCCTATTCGGGTAAAAATGGGCAAGCGTTGTTAACCCACCAACACTGCGGTGGACAGCTCTCTGCTGCTGCCACGTCTCTGACTGTTGTCTGGTGCTTGTATTGTGTGTAAATGAGTCATGAGCTGCTCGGCTGTCATCTGTAATGGAAAACCACCTAAACCATGTAGAGCCGAACCCCGCAGAGCTGAGTATGAGTCTAATTGTTGCATTTAAACTGTCTTGGACATAATGTTCAAACATTATAGGTCTATAATTTGTTATTCTTTTCAAGGGTGGTTGTCTGATAGGAATTTATGTAAGTTGTATTTGTTTTAGATTGTATTATTTAATATATAGTGGATTTGCTTTTGTTTTGAAGTTTAGAGAAAGCACTTTTATTTTGAAGTCAAGAGAGATCTTGTTTGAGCTGGAGAACCAGAAGAGCCCTTGTTTGAGATTTTTGCTGAAGTTAAGGCTAAATACGTTAATAGACAATCTTGAAGATTTGGGATAATTCCTTTTTTCTTTCAACTATCAGTTCAAGTATCTTGTTGACCAGTGAGGGAGGGATAAAGGGAAACCGGTGATCTGGACTGTGCATCAGTCTGTCATGGTGAAGCAGGAGCTGAGCCAAAAGGCTAAACTCCAACCACCAGGCCTTCTCCACCCGGCAGCATCTCCACTGACATCACGGTGACCAATGACTTTGACATCTTACACAATAAAGACCTTGGAGAGACTCCACGTTCGTTGTATGAGATTGCTGAGTTGAACTGAGTTGTCAATGAGAGCGTAGTGATCTATGCTGTTGTCTGTTCTTCCAGCCGCCATGAGGGTTTTATCTGTGACATGTAGAAGTTCTTATCATGATGACGATTATTATCATCATTGTTATCTATTTACCTTTCCTGTTTATTTTCTCTGATGAGAAATTATTGTAACATTGTTGTAAATATCTTTAGATAAATAAATAAATAGATAGATAGATAGATAGATAGATAGATAGATAGATAGATAGATAGATAGATAGATAGATAGATAGATAGATAGATAGATAGATAGATAGATAGATAGATAGATAGATAGATAGATAGATAGATAGATAGATAGATAGATAGATAGATAGATAGATAGATAGATAGATAGATAGATAGATAGATAGATAGATAGATAGATAGATAGATAGATAGATCCATACATATATTCTTTTGGATATTAGTGGTGATGGAATAATATTTTCAGAGCCTGCCAATACTCGTTTTCTCTCAGATTTGCAGGTTTGACTCGTGGCAGTGGCACCAGAGTAAAGAAATAGCGCCCATCTGACGAGTCCGGCGGAGCGGATGGATACACTCATTCAGCCGTCTGTGAATTCTTTGGGATTGAGCGGAGCCACACTAGCATGGATGTCGGCCGTGCTGCGGCAGTGTTCAGCCGTTTTTTTTCCTAGCGAAGAGCCCGAGCGGGTGGAGACTGCCACACATTTAAATCCCCCGGGTCGGTTTTAGACTCCAGCCGAGGGCCGTTTTCCCCTTTTGTTTCTTTTAGATAACCGGATTCGCCATAGCCACTTTAATGTCGTAAATGACACGTTTGTAAGGGCGTCGTTTGTTTGGAAGTTGCTTCGGGGGGGTGGGGGGGGATTCGGCCAGCTAAGGGCCATGGCAGCCGAGGCTCGGCCGGAGCTGGTCGGGAAGCGGTTCCTCTGTGTCAGCGGCGACGAGCCTCACGGGATCGGCGACATCGGCCGGTGGCCGTGGAGGTCCGGGGTGATCCGAGCCGTCAACAACCGCAACGGCGACGGCTGCGAGCTGACGGTAAGCGGGCTGCCTCCTGTCCGAGCCCTCGGTCTGGTTCATGCAAATCAGAGGGGGAAATCTGGGGTTAGCTAGCCCGCGAGGCACCAGTGTGGACTTTCGAGCGGAAATTATTTACGGCTTGCTTTAGTATCGTGGATCCCTTGTTCCCGGGAGTCCCCCATTTGTATTCGGCGTGCTGTGTTATGGTAATTTTCTTGTAGTCGGCGTTGGTTTTTGACCACGGAGCCGATCCAGTCAATGGGAATCAGCCTCCAAGCGGGCTGGCGGAGGGGCAGACGGCTCCGGGCTCCAGACAGCTCGCTGCTTCTCCCCACCAGACCCTCCAACACTGGGCAGCATTCGGGGTCCAGTGTGGGCTCCCGGGCCGGCCCCCGCGCCTAATCCCGGGCAGATGGCGGTGGCCCCCCAGCCTGGTTGTGTTTGCATGTGCAGGAATGTTGGTGTGGTGCAGCTAAAAAGCTTTAATCTGCTGTGTTCCGTAAATCAGCTGACATCTGGAGTTATTCCCGCGTTACTGACTTAAGGTCTAATCCTTATTAGCTCGTCATTGTTCACATTGCAGCGTTTTGGGTGTATTGATCCACCGTATGGCCCCCTATGCCTGTTTTAATCTGGCCGACGATAACCCCATCGACTCGGCCGGGAAGCAGGAATGCTGGGACTTGTAAAAACAGAAAACTGGCTTGCTGCAAGCTGAACAATGGCCAGTGTGTTTTCATGTCAGGTATTGTCTGCATCTGCATTTTAAAGAGATTGTGCTGCCTGTCCCGTGTCCTGGAGCAGCACACAGCTCTCCTGATTGATTTGTAATTATGCTCTCCTGTAGTCACTCCTCAGCTCTTTAATGTTTGCTTTGACCTGTCAAAGAAGGAGGCATTTCCCATCATTTCTTTGCCCCAGATGGCTGCGAACGAGCAAATGACGGCTGCCTGACAAACCCGTGGTTGATCACAACACGGCATCACCCAGAACTGGCTGAGCCGTGCGCCTACCCGTCATTTTCTTTTGTTCCCACACTCCCATACTCTGTACCTTTGCTGAAAATAGGGCTGATGCCACCATATTACGGCCGCATTTCCCGTGTTATCGTGTTGTCTTTGTGTGGATGTGGGGGGGACTCCGGTCAGCCGGTTGTCAGATATTGTGGCAGATGTGGTCATCTAATGGTGACGGGGCTCTGGGGGGGGGGTTAGCGTGTTCTTTGTGTCTGTTTGACTCGCTTTTCCTCTCCATGCTCACCATCTTGTTCTGAAGCTGAGGACCTGGCAGAGGTTATCGTTCTGCTTCATTCACAATTAAACTGAGTTTCAATGAATTGGAGTTGCCATATTCATGGTGTCGGTTTCTCGGTTTTGTTAAAGTGGATCCTGATGATGAAGGTCTTTGTGTTTTTGACCCAGCAGTGAGGTGAGGCGGCGTGCTCCACACATCCATCTCACCGTGGCAGATAGACCGAGCTGCTAACCCAGCTGACTGCTGCATGTCTGTGTGGAGCGACGTTTTCTCAGCCTCCTGCAGGTGTTTGGGTGTGAGGGGATTTAAGCAGGCGGTACTCTTCTGCTAGCATCCACAAACGGGTCTGATTCGGAAGAGTTCAAGTGGCTGAGTGAGGGATTCGGGATCAGATTAGGAGTGTGGAGCCAAGCTGTCAGGGCTCTGGTAGTGACACAAACAAGGTTTAGATCATTATCATTAACACTCATTGTGTATTGTAGCAGACCTTTAAGCAATCATTGCCAGAGGGATTGTTCCTTCCTAATTATTCACAGTTTATAAAATCTAAACTTTGAAATCAACTGGTCACATGCTCCATGACACAGACTCGTTTCAGTCTTTTGATCCTTTGAGCTTTTATTGATGAGAGGGCTTTCATCCAGATCAGTTATGTCTCAGCCGGCCACGGTTAACACAGGAAGTACATGCTGGTCCTCACTAAGAAAATCAGGGTTGGTACACCTCCCACCAACAGTGCTGGTTCCACAGGAATAACCAAACATGCTAAATCTTAGTAGCAAATGTCTTCACTTTAGCTCCCGTCAGACAATATAGTTCTAATTGATGACCCCGTTAATATGGAATGATCACACACACAATAATTAGCTGGCTATCTTCCCATTGGCCAAGCATCCTTGGGAAAGACTGACATCATGTGTGTAGGGATGGGGGGCCTGTATATCCATTTATGGTGCTATTAGTGGTCATTTAGACTAGAAATACACCATACAAACCTAGTCCTTTTAGCATTTAGCATGCTGCTATGTTAGTACCGTGAGGAGGGAAAAAGCAGGAGGCAGCAGAAAGCCAGCTGGTTGACAGTCCGGGTTAGAGCCGACCCCTCCAGCCAGCTGGTTCACAGCAAAGCCGGTGGAGCAATGGCAGGTGTATGCAGTGCTGGTGGGTAGTTCTTTGACCTGAAGAGACCAGGAGGTGTTGCTGTGGCTACACAGATGCCAGGTGAGGGACATTGTGTCCTCCTTGTCCTGTCTGGTTTGTGTGCTCTCATTTAGTCATGTCTTTTGTTTGCATTCCTCTCTTTTGGGGTGTCTCCTGAGTTTTGGCATCGTCCTCTCTAGTTGACCACATACCTTCCTTTGGTTGGTATCTTCTCTTTTTGGCTCTGTCCTCTCCTCTGGTTCATGTCCTCTTCTTTTGCAAATTTTTTCCTCATCCTATAACCAGCAGACACTTGTCAGTGTGGCTGAAAGCTTCCCCATGATTACTCGTACTCCTCATTTGGACAAAGCCTCCTTTAAATAACTGTAAAACTTGAGTGTCAGCGTAGCTTCCAACACCCTGAGATCATAAAATGTTGAGCCTGTCCACAGTAAAGGATGCTGTAGTGAAAACAAAGTGGACCTGTGAAGCACCACAATAGGTCAGCACTGATTGACCTATAGGTCAGCGCCAGTTAGGACCAATCAAAACATCAACAACTTGGCGGTTTCCATCACGTTGTGCTGTGAACTGGACCTCTTCCTTTTCTACATGCTGCTCAGCTTTTGCCCAGGGAAACATTCCTGGTTGTTACTGTGTGCGTTCTGTTTTTCTGCTCAGTAAGAGCCTGGATCCGGACCAGTACAGGACACTTTAGTTATTCAGCCCAAAGGCAGGCCTTGGTCTGACCCTTAGTCTGAAGCGGTCAGGCTCAGACCACCACATCCAGATAGTGGTGGATTCCCTCCCTCATGGGTCAGCTCAACTCCACCCACACTGGCCTCCACATATTGTCACAGGCTCCACAGTTACTGTCCCGCGCACGGCGGCGAAACAGCTGGAAGCCACAAAGACGAGGCCATTGTGCACCTTCTGTTGTAAAGGCTGCAAAGTGTGAGTTGAGTTTGTGAGTTCAGTTCAAACCACAAGTCACAAAGTTTCAAATAAAAGCACAGCTGATCTGACAAAGCCCTGAGGAGGCCAAAGAGGCCCTGAAAACAGGTATAGCCCACAAAGACCAGAATCCACCTCATTACTGTGCTTTTAATGTTTAAATCTATAGTTGTTATTGCTCCAAAAGGGAGCTGAACCCCAGAATGAGCTGAAATGAAGTGTCCTTTGTGTTTTGGGATCGGTTCTGACATATTCTGCTTCAGAGGAAGAGAAGTTGAGAATTTATTGAAAGACAATGCATTAATATTTGTTGCAAAACGTTAAAACCAAAAGAGGAAAATATTTGATTCCACACACTGAGCCCCGTTGTTGCTGACTGTGACATCTCTGTTTGTCAGGTATTCAAAGGGAAGCAGCTCTAGTGTTCAGCCCGCAGGTACAGCATGTTGTTTCTCACATTACAGTGTTAGCCAGATTCCAGATACAGCAGGGCTTTTCCTCACAGGCCTTCTTTAAAGGCAGAAGGCGCGGGCAGTGTTTCACAGCTGTTACAAATATTTGAATGGATTTTTTGCTTCATTGCTCTGGCGGGAATCTGTGTTAAGGAAATGACTGCAGTCAAGAATTATGGCTAAGTTCTGAAAAATGCTATGAAGAAAGTCTGTTCATTATTCATACCATCGTAATGTCATTTCAGGTCAGAATTACACAGGTTTCTGATCCCACACAAACAAATCTAGCATAGCACACTGAGCTCAGAATAGATAAGAGAGGACGTCTGGACAGACCCAGAGAACAGACTGAGCCTCTGGGTGTTCAGACGGAGACACCATTCCCTGATCAGGTTTATTGAACAGCCTGTGTCTAATGTTTGCTTTGCCGTTTTAGGAGGCACGCGTTCTCCCAACAGTTGGACCTATTCTTCCCAACATATTTACAGGTTCTCCTGGAGCTTTGGTTTTTGTATTTGAGCTTCTTTATAATTTTTAAAGCCTGAAATCTCTGAGACTTGAACCCACAACATGTGGAGCTCAAAGCATCTTCTCAATGGTTAGCACTATTCTTCCTGACATATCTATAAACTCTCTTGGAGCATTTGTCAACATATTTGAGCTTAAGTACAGAATTTACTAATGAATTAATCTATTGACATTATCACTACCACTTATTTTAGACCTATATACATATAGATATAGTTATTTATGTATATATTTATCTATATTCTGTGTGGAATTTTGTATATATATGTATACACATGTATATATGTTTATGCTGTTGTTTTATTTATGGAACTAGTAACGAAAATAATGTCCCTCTGGGATTATTAAAGTATTTCTGATTCTGATTAAACTCACAATTGTGAGAATAAGTCTGTCCAGTGAGGTGGGACTGTGTTCGGGTTCTGGTGGATCTATGCCTCTTTTCCTCCTGACAGGGCCTTTTTGTTTCACACTGTGTGAGAACCTGGTTCTTTCAAAGCCGTTTGTGTTGATCCATTTCCTCCAGCATCAATCTGTCCATCCTCTGTGATAAAGGCTGCAGTGGGACACGTCACATGATTACTTCAGTGGTCTCATGACTTGAGTTTGTCTGGTCCTAAATTGTGCGCTTTACTGTGTCTCCAAAGAGAGATACACCATCCACGAGCTCATTTTGTGGAACTGAAGCTGGATGTGAGTATTTGGAAATAAAAGCTTCAATAGAGTCTGCATTTATTTCCATCCAGTCAGAGTTTTATGCTCGGTTTGAAAAATCTTTGGTCCTCTGGTTGGCTACAGTCACAGTGAGAGGCCCACAGCTGGAAACCTGGTTTCTCCTGAATGTTCTAGTTTAACTTTGGTGAAGCCAAAGTGCTGAGTTTACTCCTCCAGCTCCACCATTTGTAGCAACAACGGCCATTCGATAAGCATGGTGATGCTCACACTGGCTCCAGGCCACTCTGATCTGAGCTTTTAGGGACTTATCGGACTCAGAGAGACAGTTTTCAGCATTGCAGCCTCTCTCTGGTACAAGTAAAACCTTCCATACTCATCTGGATTCACGCTGAACAGAGAGCAGGCGGGCCAGGCTTTAGCTTGTACGAGCATCTCTTTGCCTTTATAGTCCATTGCCCTCATGTCTACCATACCTCTGCTGCCAGCTCGGTTTTAGGACGGCGGACTGATGTCCATCTCTGTGTGTGCAGTCAGCAAAAATAGACGAGCTGTGACAGGGGGAGAACTTTCCACATGCATCCATGCAGGGTTATTGAAGCATTGCCATATCCACTGACTGCATGCTGGGCCACGAATACAACCTCCAGCAGAAATGACACAATAACACATTTAAGGCTCTGATGTCTGATGCTTTATGAAAGAAAAACAAACAGAGATATGACCCAAAATTGCTTCATTTAACAGCTGAACCTTGTGAGTCTTACACACCAGCGTATACATTGGCTTCATGGCAGCTGTCAGAGGAAGAGAGTACATGAATTATGAGCTAATATCACATAATAATCACATAAATAAAAATACCAATGGAAAATCATCCATCTAAAAATGGCAACAGACAGTACACCGGAGCATCACACCTCCCAGCTGTAGGTCTGAAATACTAAAGGTGGGAAAAAGAGACACAAACGGCTCTTAGTGACCTGTAGACAAAGCCTGAGTGTGCTAACTCCAGGCTAACCACATGTCAACTACACACTCACACTGCAAGCTAATTGCATGATAACAGCTGCACGCGCTGCACGCTAACTGCACCATTTAGCGTGTTCTCCTGCTCCAGCACACGGAACAGAAGCCGCTTTGTTCACAGCTGTAGTTCCTACATGAAAAAGAAAATCAGAATTTAGTTGGTTCTTCATAGTGCACGGCGTTTACAACTGGGTTTCCTCATAAGTAGGAGATGTGGATGGCTGGGACTTCTTAGAAAAGCTGGTGTGGGATGAACCCTGGTGCGGGCAGGACGCTGTGCATGATGGGAAACCGGGAGACGGCAAAGAACTCACTATCCAACCAGCAATGTGTGGTGCTTCAACCTGGCTCTTTAGTCTTCTCACCATTTACCTCAGACTCCTCAGACCAATGGTGACACACCACTGTCAGGTTGGACAGAGGGACGTGTTTGTGGTTGGCTGGTCAGCCGAGTTGATCTACTTTATTATTATTTATTCTAGTTATTACTGCAGCTCCTGGCTCTCTGCAGGCACCCTTCATTTGTCTGGACTCAGTCAGATCTATGAGATGTAGACTTCTCTTTCATGGAGCTTATGTTTGTGTGTAGAATCTGGTGCTTCTATTGTGTTCTTTTGCCTCCTTTGGACTCCACACGTTCCTGCCCTGGTCCATCCACAAGACCATCTCCTACTGGACGGATGAGGAGCAAGTGTAGACGAGGCTGAGAAGTCCCAGACATTTCCCTGGACAGCTCAGATATTCCAGGAGTCCCTGTGTTTGGACATTGTTGCTAGCTCTAGGTTGGGACATGGAGGTAGGGCAGTGTTTGGGCTGTGGGGTGAGTGCCTGTACTAAGTGTTGGTGGTTTGTTTTCTGGTGCCTACGGAAACAGAATGTAATCTGAAGCCCGTAGGGCTGGCGGAGGCCTCCCCTCCCCCAGCTCCACCTCAGCTCTACGGCCCACCACGCGTTGCCACATCCAGATAAGCCAGGGCAGAAGCCGTGGGCCTCAGAATGAACAGGGACTGGACAGAAGGTGAAGTAGTAGAGAGACGTTGTGTTTAATTTGGAGAGCCCAATAGAAATCCATCTCCTCATGAATGTCGGAGCAGCTAAATGTTAGCCCGGTAAACACGGGGTTTATCCTCTGAAAGCACCAGTGACTGTCCCAATCAGTGGTGGAGAAAGTACTCATACAATGTACTTAAGTAAAAGTACAAATACACAGACAAAAATTTTCTCAAGTAAAAGTCAAAGTACCACATTATTATTTTACTTAAGTAAAAGTAAGAAAGTACAAGCTTTTAAAACTACTTAAGTATTAAAAGT
>JABUIW010000187.1:59667-83433 GCA_013363375.1 Menidia beryllina | reverse complement strand
GTCTCTTCTCCAGTACTCTCCCTCTTTTATTTTTTCCTCCACTCACCATTTGCTGCCTTTCTCGTCCTGTTTTTATTCCTGACATTTTAGCGATGTAATCGTGTCACACAGCTTCCGAAAAGCCGTAAGATCCTGATGGTTTAGGCCTTAGGAAAAGTCTGATTTGAGGTGCTCTGTTGTGCTTTCAGGCCTTTAAGCCGGTGGTGGGGAAGAACCTGTTGTTGTCAGTAACAGCAGTGGAATTCTTGTTGGACCGGCAGCTGGACTTCCTGACTGACCTCTCAGCCTACCAGCCGTACCAGGTAACGTCTGTGCACACACACACACACACACACGCACAGACACAGTCACCCATACACACACACAGTCACACACACATACCCATACACAGTCACACACCCACAGACACACGCCTATGTCTCCCTTCAGTTCACACTCACACTCACCAGGTGAAACAGTGCTTTGGGTTTCCCCTCAGCCAGACCTCCTCTCCTTTGGCCAGCTCAGTGTTGTGGAGGCCTGGGCTGTAGATGAAGGCTTCTGTGTGGCCAAAAACAGCCATCTTTACTTTGTCCATCGGCAGTATAACACTTTGTGACCAAATCTCTATTGTTGGTCAAGTCATTCCCAATTTGCTTCCATCAGCAGAGGTTTTTAATGATGAGGAGCTTTTTTTCTGTGAGTCTGAAATGTCTGGGTCGGTGCTCCTGGGCAGGGACAGGCCGCTGTATTGTCCTGTAGGAACACTGTGTTCCACTGTGTGGAACCAGATGGGATCACACCCTCTCTCATCACTCTGTGCTCCAGACCAGTCCAAGTACCACACAAAGACGGCTGCTTTCCAAGGTTCAGCTCGGCTGGTGCGGATGACCCAGCTTTTTCCAGGACCGTGGTTTGTCATGAAAACACAAAGTTAAAGTGACAGCAGCAGCTCTGATAGGGGGTTCAGTCAGAACAGGGGATTTCTCTGCTGTTTTCTCTGGCCTGGTCTGGTGCAGGATGCTGGGAATCCTACTATGACAGCTAAAGTTAGCTCAGGAGAGAGAGTGACAGAACCAGAGACGGATGAGGTCTCAGAGCTCCAGGAACTCTGCTGCTGTTCTCAGAGAGCAGGTGGACGTCTGGATAGAGGCACAGCAGAGCACCGTCCAGCTTTCTGACCACACCCAGGAACCAGGTTCAGAACCAGGACCACATCAGTCCAGTTCAGAACCAGGAACCAGGACCACATCAGTGCAGTTCTCAGGTCTCTTCATGGTCTGACCTGTTAGAGCCAGATGGACCAGCTGGACTCTGAGAACCAGGTCCTGGTCTCCTGCTGGGGCCCAGAGTCAGAACTAAACCAGCTCAAGCTTCATTTCAGCTCCAGGCTCCTAAAACCTGGATCAGTCTTCCTGAAGACGTGAGACAGAACCCAACTCTGGATGTTTAAATCCAGATGAAAACATCTGTTTAACTGAGCTGATGGAAACTGGATGGATTTATCTGCACCCTTAACTCTTTATCTGTCTAACTGTTGATTCTTTTCTTGTTTTTCTGCTTTTAAATTCCTTGTGAAGCACTTTGAATTGTCTTGAACATGAAATGTGCCGTACTGATAAACCTGTCATCTTTACAAAAGCTGGACTCTTCCTGTGGTGTGAGTCGGTAGCTGATGCTCTGATATCCTGTGTGTGTCTCAGGATGAGGTGGACAGTCAGAACCCGGTGTTTCGAGAAAACCCTCAGCTCCACGAAGAAGTGAAGAGCTGGCTCAAAGATCAGAAGGTGCAAGAAATCTTTATGCAAGGTAAGCATCTTTGGTCTGTTTTCCAGTGTTCAGTTCAGGATGTTAGACTTTAGTTTCCCACTAGCCTGCTGTGTCCATGTCTGAAGTGATGGATGTGTGTCTTGCTGCCCACAGGACCGTACTCCCTGAATGGCTACCGTGTGCGTGTGTACAGACAGGACTCGGCCACCCAGTGGTTCACCGGCATCATTACACACCACGACCTCTTCAGCAGAAACATGGTTGTTATGAACGACCAGGTACGTGCACACGCAGCTCTGACTATGAATATTTCCTCATCAACTAAACTTTAATGTTTGAAATTGTAAGCTGGGATTCATGTGTAGAGAAAAAGGTTAGCTCAAGAGCAATGCGTGGGTCCGTATTGGCCTTCACTCATATTCCTGCTGCAGTAAAGTGCAGCCTGCTCTGTACTGAGCTGTTCCCACGGGCCAGCTCTTTGTTTCCCTGACTCAGAGTTTACAGAAGTGACTATAACTAGCTTTTGTGAGCTCCTTCTGGCTGGCTGAGGGTGGAGAAACCCTGCTCTCTGGACCAGACCTGGGCTGAAGTGTGACCAGTATCCGGTGTGTCCTGTGTGTGTGTGTGTGTGTGTTCAGGTGCTGGAGCCTCAGAATGTGGATCCCTCTATGGTCCAGATGACCTTTCTGGATGATGTGGTCCACTCTCTGCTAAAGGGGGAAAACATCGGCATCACCTCCAGACGGAGGTCACGGTCCAGCCAGAACAGCAACACTGCCCATGTGAGTCGCACCCCCCTCACACAGCCATCCTGGGGGGGGGGGCAGGGGGCCCACAGACAGCAGCCCAGGGTCCCCAGAAGGCAGACAGTAGAGGGGAACACACAGAAGTTTCCATAGGGACACCAGCATAGGGACACCTGTAGGTAGTCTGCAGACAGAGACTGGCTCCAGAGGTGGTGTTACTCTCCTCTCTGAGCTCACACTCAGGCGGCCTTTGCTCTGATGGACAGTCAGCTCCTGTCATCTGTTTGCATTCTCAGCTGGTGACATGAGTTTGTTTGTGGTTCTTGTTGATTTGGCTTGTTTTTTTGTTGTTTTCGTTTGTTTTGATTTGCCTGTTTGTTGCGTCACTGGAGACACAGTCAGTTCTGATCCCGCAGCCATTAACTAAATCTCTCCTTGTCCTTTATTTGTTTATTTATCTATTTGTTCAACATCTTTTTCGTTATATTTTTCTTTTGATTTTTGTTTCTTTTTTTTCTTGTTTTTGTTGATATATTAAAGATGGCAGGAGGGAGACCCGGCGGGACCACTGGCAACTCTCAGGTACCCCTAAAATCCATCCCCTCGACCAGTCCCACACCCTGTACTGGAACATAGAGAGAACAGGATTATGTTGATGTAGTGTCAGGCCTCAAACTCCGTGAATATTAAGTATCCGTCCTGGTCATTTGCCTGGACCTGCTCAGGCCCACATCTGTATGCCACACAAGCAGAAACCATGAAGTAACACGGTGGCCCCCAGTACCAACCAGTATCAACCCCGTCTGTTACTGAACAGCTTTGATCTGTGTCTGTATGAGTGTTGGCGTTTTTCCAAACGCCATCCTGTTTAATTTGGTAATCGACACAACCCTAGATTCAGAAGTAGGAGCAGATTTTTGAAAGATGAGCAACAAAACTGTTTAGTATGGACCCCCCACATTTGGATTATCATTTCCCCGTTTGGATAAGTATCATCCTGCTCCATTCCAAATGGTCTGACATGAAGGTAAAGTATGATAGTGTAGCTTGATTGCGGGGGGGGGCGTCTAATGAGCTCTGAGTAATTCTGAAAATAAACCGTACAAGTGTCTGGTGATTAGACATATCTCTACCTCTTCTCTAACTTCTAACAGAGTCATTACACAAGAGCCCAGGCCAACAGCCCCCGCCCGGTTATGACATCACCAGGGCCCAACCCTAAGGGCTCCCAGGCAGCGCTGGCCCCCCAGCACCAGAGCCAGCTGCATCCGGCCCAGCAGCCACTCAGCCAGTCGCAGCAGTCGCCGGGGGGGGCCGGGCGGGAGCCCCGGGAGCTCCGCAGCTCCCGCTCCAGCCGGAGGAAAGGGTCGGACAGCAGCGCCCCAGAGGAGGACCAGGACCGGAGGGAGGAGGGCCCAGGACCAGGTGAGTCCAGCCACAGGCTGCAGGCTCCTCAGGTGGATCCCGCCGCTCCTGAGCAAAGCCTCAACAAATGATAGAACACAGGAAGACGGCCTTTCCCTTTAATTCCCCAACGCGCATCCCCTGTGTACTGATCCCCTGTTGTTGTTCTTGTCCAGAGTCAAAGTCCAAGCTGAAGCAGGCCATGAACAAACGCAGGAAGGGTGAGCAAGAGGAGAAGAGAGCAGGCCTCAAGAGGCTGAAGACAGACATGACGTCCGACCTGTCTGAGAGCAGTGACTCTGAAAACCCCCACAACAAGAGGAGCATCCACTCCTCCTGCTCCTCCTCCTCCTCCTCTTCCTCCTCGTCCTCGTCTTCCTCGTCCTCATCCTCCTCAGAACACAGCTCTGAGAACGAGTTAAAGTTAATACAAAGTGCCATCTCCAAGATGGAGGAGGATGAGCAGCCCCAGATGCGGGAGCCTCAGGCGAGCGACCCCCCCTCTGTGACCGGGGGCATGTCTCCGTGGGCGGAGTTCCAGTCCACAGAGGACCTGAAGAAGAACGCGCTGAAAACCATAACGAAGGAGGAGGAGGAGCTGGTGGCCGTCACGCAGATCAGCCAGGCTCCAGCGCAGCAGCCCCCCCTGATAGCAGAGCCCCCCCAGCGGGGCGTCCCTGAGAAGAGCCCGGCTAAAGGTAGGCCCCCCAGCGGCTGCAGGCGTCCTGCCGCCTGACCCCGTCTGACCCCCGCCTTCTGCCTGTGTTTCAGCTCCGCCCGGGTCCCAGACGCCGTCCCTGCCCCACTTCCAGGGCGGGGGGGGCATGGTGGACATCACGGAGGAGGCCCAGGCCACGGTCCACCAGGAGAGCTCGGAGGCAGTGTCCGCCCTGCTGGCCTCGCAGGGGGCCGAGCCCACCGCCCTCTCCCCCTACCTCCCCCTCAACCCCTCCCCCGTGTCCTCGCCCTCCGTCCCCCCCTCGCCCTCTCCGTCAGAGGCCTGCCGCCGGACAGAGGGGGAGCCCCACATGAAGCCGCAAGGCATCATGGGAGGTGGCATCACATCCGCCAGGAGCTTAGGCAGCAAGACAGAGTTTACCCTCTCTGAAGTCATCAGGTAAAGATGTGTGTGGTGGCAGTGTCAGACTCTTCATCTTGTACAGAAATAAAGACATTTTTAAGGTTTTTGCGCAGTATTAGGAAAGCGTATATGTAGAAACCTCATAAAGCTGGAGAACACAAGTGGATGTTTCTAATGGAAATGGAAAACAATCAGTTTTACTTCACCTCTAGGCCCCTTCAGAGGCATATTCTCCTGTTCATACAGAGCCAGTAAAAAGGTTTCCTCATTAAGAAAGCCTACAGATTGGACTCAAACTCCGCTTTGATCCAGCTTTTATGAGGCAAAGGATGGTTCCGGGTCCAAAATGGCTCTAAAGTTCCTCACTGTGGGACTTTAGGGGCGGGGAATGCTGTGCAGAGTAACTAACTAGACACATAGTAGGCTACCTGTGTCACTTGTGCTACTGCAGAGTTGTGTGTCAGAATCCCACTTCAACAGTTATAACCAAAGGATAAATGCTAGCTGTCAAAGGTTTGGACCAATGCACTCCTTCCCACATGTTTGGGAACCTGTCCAAATGGATGGTGCTGTGTGTTTTGTGCTAGTTTATGTAGCCTCAGTTCCTCCCACAACAAACTGACTCACCCGGTCTTGAAACTTTCCCAATGAAATCAAATTTTAACTTGAACTTTTAAGCAAGTGAAAAGCAGCAACTGTTTTCTTGTTTAGTTTCTTTCTGGTCATGTTTGTTTGCTGTTTGTTTGTGTGTTTACAGCAGAATGCTACATGTTTTTGAGCTTCCTCTGCTCTGTGTTCCTAAGGCCCGTCTCATCTTTGGCTGAACACGTGCCCCCGGGGGACAAGGAGAAGGCTGCCCATTCCCCTCACCCCCTTTACCCACAGCAACACAACACACCCGTCACCCCTGGCATTCCCCAACCCTCATCTGAGGAGTCCAGAAAACAGCCGGCCCCCAACGCAGCCCCCCACAAGCCCAGCACTGCCTCCCCCAGCGACACTGCCAGACTAAAGAGCGGTCCCAGCCCCCCCTCAGCTCAGCCTGACTCTCTGAAACCAAAACCCCCGCACCCCAACAGCTCGCAGAACCCCCCCAACACCAGCCTAGCCGACCTGAAAGCTAAGCCCCACCCGGGCCTGCTGGACGTCTCCAAACCCAAAACGCACCCTTCCCCAGAGGTGTCTAAACAGAAAGTCCTGCGGTACTCAGACACTAGCCCGCCCCCCACCGGCCGCCTGGCCGCTAAGGCCGAGCCCTCAGAGCCCCTGCGCTCTGGTTTCAAGCCAGTGTCGCTGCGGTCGGAGGTGGGTGGCGTGAGCACGAGCAACAGCACGAGCAACAGCAGCAAGAATCCGCTGATCATTGATAAGAATGAGACCTTCACTGTTTACAGAGACCCCGCCCTGGTTCGCTCTGACACAGAGAAGTCAGCCTCCTCGTCTAACTCCTCTAACCACGTGACAGCTTATCTCCACCCCCACCTCCACCCCCTGCACCCCCCGTCCCCCCACTCCCCCTGCCTCCCCACGGCATCACACCCACACCCCCATGCTGCCTCACACCTCCTCGCCCCCCACCACACCTCGGCCCTACCTCACCCACACCTCCTAACTCCCGGAATGCTCCCAGCTATGCCCCCTCCAGCACCGTCTCTCCTGGGGGGCCACCCTCGGCTGGAGTCCCCGGGCAGTCTGGGACACCTGGCCCTCCCTCACCCGGCAGCCACGCACCAGCAGCAGTTCCTTCAGGTCTGGCTACATGTCTGTTCTTACTGATGGAGGGGGGGGGGGGGGGGGGGCAGTGAGGGAAGATAGCTTGAGTCTGAGCAGTGGTCGCTTTGGAAGGTGAAATTAAACAAAGCGTCCCTCTTTTTCAGGGTCACAGCGGGGCGGCGGGGCTTGGTCTGTACCCCATCCTGTGGCAGTACCCCAATGGGACCCCGGGAACTTACCCCCCAGGGCTGAACCTGCCACTCACAGCTAAGTGGGTCCACTCTGAAAATCCTGTCACTGTGAATTCTGAGGCTTCCCTCCGGAGGGTAGGTGCAAGCAAATGAACTGTCACCTTTGAAAAATGTTTCATATTTAAATATTTACCATTTTATGGGGATAAAGAGGGATCATGTTTGCTTGCATTCAAAGTTAAAAATGTAGTACTACAACTGTACTAACATATTTCTAAACCACACAGGGACCAAACTTCCAAGTAGTAGACATAGACTGATTGCTTTTGTTAGTTAATTTTATGTTGATAAAGAGTTTTTTATGGTTTTTATGGTTTTATGGTGATAGAGTGATCATGTTTGCTTTCATTCATCATTAATATCCTTAATAAGATTGATTAAACTTGGAAAGAACAGTAGATTAACTTTGTTTTATAAGCTGTGGAACATCAGAGGACTAAACCATGACCATGCACATTTAGTGGATGTTTGTATGTGTGTGTTTTCAAATGATTCTGTTTTTGCCTTTACACTAACATGTTTCTAAACCACACAAGCACCAAACCACCAACTAGGAGACAGACTGACTGCTTTTATTAGTTCAAGTCGAAGCATCACCCTGAATCTGCTCGTTCTAAATGTGTCTGATGTTACAGATTAGTCACAAAGCTCACAGACAACAGCACATTTATCAGCCCTGTAGCTCATCTCTCTGGGAGCCCCGCTGCCCCCCACTATCCAAAAACAGGATGTTTATTGATTGCTGACGTTAAATTGAGCGTCCTTGGTTGTCTGTGCAGGACTTAACAGATGGTTATGCTAAACGCTAGAATGCTATCAATTTTCTTTAAAATCGTTTGAAGTATCACTAGTGAATGGAGCAACTTTTTCCTCTAATGATCCCTCCACAAGCCTCCACCTGAGCTGGTCCCATCCACAGCTGTGCGTGTGAATGGGTCGCCATGGTTACAACACTAGCACGTTCAGAGGTCACCAAAACTTTAAAGCAACAAATGAACATAAGCCGAACAGAATAGTTGGATGTAGGAATCTGAAAGTGGTGTGAGCTTTCTTTGCGCCTGGTTTTCGTTTTCCTTCTTTTATTCATGATTAATGACCTCTGACCTACTGATTGGCTGGTTTTTCTGTGCTATATTAGACTTAAAAATACACACATACATAAAAAACTGAAATAGAATCACTGTGTTGCATTTTATAAGGAAGGTATGACTGTACACTGGCCTTTTCAATAAAGAAATATTATGAAAATAGCTTTCACTGACTCGTCACCTGAACGCCAACGGGTGACTTTTAATGGCCAAACATGAAGCTGTTTGTTTTGTCAGTTTGCAGCTGACTTTACTAATTAGACTGACACGTGTAGTTAACTCTTCAGAGTTCACTGCTTTCCCTTCATCTGCTGTAAACTGTCCTGTTTGACTCAGTTTAGCGTTTAATGATGAGACTGAGCTGATCTCAAGATGGGAGATTTGACATGAAATGAGCCGTGCTGAGAGTTTGGGGGTTCTTGTATCTTGCTGATTGGATCTAGTGTTAAAAAATGATGTTAGATGTTTAGTAAAAAGGTGTCAGAGGACAAAGGTGTCTGTTAATCTGCAGCCTGTAGGAGAGAGATGTGAGATGAGCACATGTTTGTTCCATTAAGCATTTCTCTGTGATGTCCTGACTGTCCTGAGTGCCTCTGTGCGGTGGTGACTGAAGTGTGTGTTGTGGATGTTGTGTGCAGAACACAGCCAGCCCGTGGCTTCACCAGACTGCTGCCAGCGCCGGAGACGGGCTCGGTTTGCTCAACCACATTCCAGTCCGGCCAGCCAGTGCCGACGCCCACCGCCCCTCTGTCAAGCTGAACACGCACACAAGCCCGTCCACGCACAAGACCAGCATGGGGCTTCATAAAGAGTAAGCAAAGAAATAAATACATCTGCTAGGAAAGTTCCTGACAAAGGCCTTCAGAGCTGATCTATGTTCCTAGATCAGGTGAATTGAGCTTATTTGTATTGAGGAAAGAACTCAAATCTAGTTCTGCAATACAGACCTTCATTTTTGCCTCCCTGTTAAAGTAAAGTAGATGTTCCTCTTGTAGGGGACTATTTACTTTTGGGAAAATCAAAATTCTGAAACTGCCAAATCTAGTCATTAAGGATGTGATGTCAGTGTGTTAGAGACCCTGATCTGAGTTGTTGTTCCCTTCAAAGTGAATTACACAGGAGAATCCAAAAGTTGCCAACTCTTCAAACTAGCTTCCTGAGTTTGTTTTAGTTAGTTGGTAAACGTGTGTGAAAGCGATACTTGAAACTGTCTGTTTTCTGAGTTGTGGATGAGAAGAGCTTTGTGGGTCCCATCAGGGCGCTAACACTGGCGCAGCTGAACCCGGAGCAGACCGAACGCAGTCGCACCCCAGCGGGAAAGGATGCCCACCTCCACCGCCTGTACCTGGAGCCCCACAGTAAAGCCCGCCTGGCCAACCCACAGGTGCAGAGCCGCCCACTCACAGAGCATCACAGACAGGCCTGTTTCTGGGAAATAAGCTCAGCTGGTTTCATTTAAAGCAGCTCTGAATTTAAAGGCGTCTGAAACTGACCGCTTTCAAACATATCCAGAGCTGGGCATCATAAGAATGACAGATGAAATGCCATGTCTCCTGATAAATAATTGTATAATAATAAAAGAATAAATGAGATATATAGACTGTGTATATCTGTTAAATGGGTTAATGTCCTGTAAAATAAGCTGAAATGTTTGGATGGGAGGATGTGGACTGTGGTGTGTGAACTAGAGAAGTGCTGTGTGAATATAGCCGGTAACCACTTGTGACGTTGTTTCTTCTCCCTTTCTTAGGATGCGGACCGAGCCGTTAAATACAAAGAGGAGAACCGTCAAATCCTGAAAGAGAGCATCGAAGTTGCTCCCTTCACTGCCAAGATCCAGCGCTCCAGTGAGCCCGGCCTGGACCGGGACCGGAGCCGGGACCCGGTCTTCCCCGTCCGGGTCCCGGCTCTGGGCTCCAACAGCTCAAAGACCAGCCACACCCATCCCCACATCATCCACGCAGAGAAGAGCAACTACTTCACCACCCTCTCCACCACCGTGTCCAACGACCCCCCCAGACTCTACCCCTCCAAGGAGCTGAGCTCCTACTATGAGAAAGTCTCCCTGGGGGCTCCGGCCGTGGGGGCCAGCGTTGGGCCAGCTGTGCAGAGTCAGGGCGCTCAGTCCGCGAGCAGCTACAGCTCAAAAGTGTCCCTCTCCAAACCGCCCCCACTCATCAAACACCAGCCAGAGGGGGGGGAGGGCTTAGCAGGGAAAATCACAGAGCAGCTCAGCCAGCAGCCCCCCCCTGTCCAGCCTCAGCTTCACACCGCTGCAGAGAAGGCGGAGCGCCGTAGCCCTGTCATCTCCTCCTCCTGCTCCTCCTCCCTGTCCTCCGTGTCCAGCCACCCCCCCCCACCACCCCCACCACCACCACCACCAGCTCCAGCAGCAGCTCAGAGCCATGCCCTCCCTCCACCGAGCCCCCGTCTTCCACCCCCCCACGCAGCACGCGCTGGAGCGCAGAGAGGCGGCGGAGCAGGAGAAGGAGCGGGAGAGGGCGGGCTACGGCGGGCGCCTGTCCCCCCCCACCCTCACCCCCATCCAGCCCGTCAGCCTGGTCACCTCTGGAACCAAAGTCTCCGTGGAGCAGCAGAAGCCTCCCACGCTGCTGCCTGAACTCAGGGACGTCAAAGGGCGGGGGGGCGCTGCCATCACCTCTGTGGCCTCCAGCCCCGGAGCGGGGGAGCTCCTGGCAGACGGGTGGAGAGGCAGAGAGAGGATTCTGGAGAAAGGAAACATGTTCTTTAGAGATGTGAGCAGGGGGAAGCCCCAAGTAGCCATGGCGTCGGTTATTGTTCGTCCTGTGGCGTTTAATAAGTCCGAGGGCAGGGCTAGCCCTGCTATCCATAAGGAGGCCCCCACTGGGCGGCTGTTCCCATCCAACCAGGAGGGGGACTGCCCCAGATATGGGGAGGGTGTTAGAGAGCCTGGGGCTGGCAGGGTCATTCAGCCCACCTTCAGCCTGGACAGAGTGTGTGTCAGGTACAACCACACCTCCCTGCACGGCTCCCCGGGCCCTGCAGGGGGCAGCAGCAGCGGCCCCCTGCAGGCCCCGTCTGCCCTCCTGGTCCCGCCAGCCGATGAAACGCAGAGAAAGCCCCTGCTGTCGTCAGGACACCCGGCCCAGGACGAGCTCCCCGCCAGCAGAGCGCGCCTCAGAGACTGTGTGCTCAGCCACTCAGGTCCAGAGCGGGAGAAGGACCCCCCCCGGGGCTTTGATGTCCAGGCCGGCCCCCCGGGCCTGTCCTTTCCCTCAGCCGGCTCAGCAGGGACAGCCTTCCCCGGGCTGCCCCCCACCTCTGCACCCAGCTGCACCCCCGGCTCCCGGCAGCCTCACCCCCCCTCTTTCATCCACCTGAAAAAGCACAAAGCTGCTCTGGCCGCAGCTCAGTCCAGAGGCAGCCTCTATCCTGCTCCCGCCGCCACGGCAACCGGGAACTCCTCCCACGGTCCGGACTCGGCGGATAAATCTCTGAACCACAGCTTAACCCCCCCGCCCTGCTCTGGCCCGCTCTCCTCCTCCTCCTCCTCCTCATCCTCCGACAGCTCGGCCGGGGGGGGCCCAGCACCGGGCAAATCCAGCCCCCTGCCCAACGGGCAGCCCTCCGGGCCGGCCCCGGCCAGCTGCGGGCAGCCCAGCAACTACCACAAGCTGAAGAAGGCCTGGCTCACGCGCCACTCGGAGGAGGACAGGAACACGGCCGCCACCAAGAGCCCCGGCGCCAGCGGGCGGGCGGACAAGCTGCTGCTGTCCAGCAGCTGCAGCGCCGCCGCCATGTCGGACATGATCAAACCCTGCACCGTCAACCTGAGCGCCTCCACCTCCGCCGAGGTGGAGCTGAGCAGAGACAGCCTCAGCAGGAGTGAGCGGGACCGGCAGGCTGAGGAGAAGGCAGCAGCAGAGGGAGAGGAGAGGAAACCGGCTCCTCTATCCCGGCGGGGGAACAAACGCTGCTACGACTCTGGGTCAGAGAGTGGGGGGGGGGGAGTCGGACGCCAGTGAGAGCAGGATGGAGGGTCGAGCCAAACGCCAGCCCAAACCAACCTACAAGAAGAAGCAGAACGACATGGCCAAGAAGAGAGGAGACACCGACAGAGAGGAGGAGGATGTGAAGCCCAACGGCATCTTCAGATCAGCGCGTGAGAAGACTAAACTCAAACTTTCTAGCAGTAGTAAGTGTAGCAGCTGATCTCCACTACAGCATCTATCTCATGTTGCATGCTATTCTCCTCTGGCAACAGCCACTGTCATTAGATGTCTTAAAGATAAATCCTTAGGCAGAACAGATGACTGATTTATCAGTATTACACCTCCGGTAAACTGATTTGAGGCTCAGATGAGCACACAAAAACAAATGATCTTTGGCTGTTCTCGTCCTTGTGCTGTGTGCCTCAATGTTCTTGGGGAAAAAAAGCATGAAATGCTCCATCCTGAGCTGTAAGACCCACCTCATTTTCTAAGGTGTGGGACACACTGACTTCTGTGCTGGGGGGGTTGTGCTCCAGGCTTCTGGCAGCCTTTGCTGTCGGGGGTGGAGTAATGTTCATTTTAATGATGTTTAATGCTGATCACATCACACCAAGTAGTCCCTTACAACGAAACCAGTTAGTGTTGGATGACTCTGAGGCAAAGACTGCCCAAAGCTGAGCAGCCACCATCAGAGGTGTCTACCGTATTAAGAATCTCCACCATGATGTGAACTAGTGTGTTGGAGTTGGGAAATGTTTGTGCTGGGTCTTTGAAGCCCCTTTAAACTTGCTTCTGTTTAAATGTTATGTCTTAGACAGGTAGTTTTTGTGACAGGAACAGGTTTGTCGGTGGTGTCCGATGCCTTTCTCTTGTCTCTTGTTTGTGAAGCATGTCTGTGTTGATTGAAAGTGGTCTGAGCTGTGCTAACGTCTGAATGCAGATGGGATTCCTCGCTCTGTGCTGAAGGACTGGAGGAAGGTGAAGAAGCTGAAGCAGACGGGGGAGTCCTTCCTTCAGGATGACTCCTGCTCAGAAATTGGACCCAACCTGCAGAAGTGTCGGGAGTGCCGAGTAATCCGCAGCAAAAAGGGGGAGGAGCCAGCCCATTCCCCCGTCTTCTGCCGCTTCTACTATTTCAGGAGGTAAAACACCCCCCCGACTGCCTCTTCTCCTCCCAGATACGCTTCTGTCACGGTTCAGTGGACAGCACAGGGGTTATTGTCATTCCAGGCATCAGGCCAGGCTTTGGGTTTGACCAGATTTGTTTGCATTATCACAGTTAGTTTGTTGTTTTGATGCATAGATCAGCTTTGGTATATAAGTAATCCACAGCCGCTGTAGAGCCGGGCTTGTCCTCAGGCATCAGGGCTCCTGGATGATGATGCTGAAGCTTCGTGGCCTCATCAGAGAGCCGCTCGCCGCATATATTATATATATGTTATATCTAAATGACTCCGAGTGGCCTCGGTCTGTGGGAATAGATCCATGTTTCCAGTAGAATTCCTGGTTTTGTCTGTTAAAAGCTATTTTCTCCGGAGTCGTCGGCTTCTCCTCCGTCTCTTCTTTGGGCCGTTTCGCCTTTGAAAAGAAACTTTCCAAATCCGTCTGTTTTCTACTCATTTAGCTAACTTGTGGGTTAAATATTGGTTGCTCAGGTGACCGAGAAAATCCGGTCAAATAAAAGATTTTGCAAAATAAAATATTATTCACTATTCACTATAACTTGGGCGGCCCAGAGCCAGCTGATCCACGGCCCGGTACTGGTCCACAGGCCGGGGGTTAGGGACCACTGATGTAAGGTAATCATAGCTAATGTGAGATCACCAGCTAATAGTGAATTAGGAATGTGGGAAATGGATTATTTAGTTTATCGGTCATACATAAACGACTACATCAATCAAAACTTCAAATCTCCTGAGGTGTTTTTTAGGTGTTGCCTTTGGTGTTGGATGCTTAGACATTTTGTTTTCGTATAACTTTCAGTCATCGTTTTCCCTCGAGGAGATTCAGCTCTAATGAGCAGCCAACAACTTGAGAGGGCTGATGTACACCTTAACACTGGCTGTTTAACACCCGATACAACACTTGTGTTCAGCAGTTGCATCCAGAGCCATCATAGATTCCTATAATCATTATTATGTGATTGAAATCAGATTGCAAAACTGATATTTCTAAGGTTCCAGGTGGGTCTGTGTCAGGCTGAAGAAGACAAAGAATACTTGGTGCTCTGAAATGTCCATTACGATCGTGTACAGCAGGTATGATCAGCCTGCTCCTTCATTTGTTGTCTTCTTGTTTTCTGCCTCCAGGCTTTCCTTCAGTAAAAATGGGGCCATTCGGATGGATGGGTTCTCCTCTCCAGACCAGTTTGATGATGATGCCTTAGCCCTGTGGGCTCCTGGAGCCATAGAGGAAAACCAGCTGGACCAGGGCACAGCCAAGTACATCCTCAGTTTCATCGGGGATAAGTTCTGCCAGATGGTTCTGACTGAAAGCACTGCAGCCAGCTGGATTAAGAAGGATGGTAAGTTGCCTTTGAAGGTGATTCACTTTGCCTCAGTTTGTCTGTAAATGTAATTTGTGTGTTTTCTCTATTTCAGCCAAGCTGGCTTGGAAGAGGGCCGTCAGAGGAGTGAGGGAGATGTGTGACGCATGCGAGGCCACTCTCTTCAACATCCACTGGGTCTGTCAGAAATGTGGCTTTGTGGTCTGCCTGGACTGCTACAAGGCCAAAGAGAGAAGGAGCTCCAAGGGTCAGTATTAAATGGAATATCAGTGGTCTGTTTCACAGCAGAGCAGCAAACAGAGCAGGTCTATTCATGTAATTATTGTTTCTTAACTGACAGCTCCAGGTAATATAAGTAGATCTAGATAAGCCCATAAATGTTTTTTCTAGGAAGAGCATGCGTGGCCTTCCTCTGCCATACAGAAACAGAGCCCATTCGGCTTTTGGTCAGCCAGATGTGGACGTGTGGGGCTGTACTTTCACCTGTAACTTCATAAAATAACACAAGAGTTTTTTCACCTCACTGGTTCGTCCTCTGAGTTTGGATTCTGCTTTTTCCACAATACGGAAACCAGAATGGTTTGAGTTCAGTGGTGTTTTTATCAGTCCCAAAAGGCAAAGTAACGCAGCATAGATAACTGTTGTAGATGTCTTAGTGTCAGCATAAAATAATCTAATGGGGGATTAAGATGTGTTTGACATGTGGCATTTTCATGAATAGACTGAGATGTTTTGTTGTAACTTGGCTGTTTCTGAAGACCTCCTAAATGAAGGGATTCCACTGCTTTTAATCTGTTCTTGTGGAAAAAAAGACTGGAGAAATGTGTTAGTGCTGAAACTTTAGGATCCATCCTCCTCACAGTATTTACTGAATGTGACTCTTTTCTGTTTGATCAGATAAGGAACTCTATGGATGGCTGAAGTGTGTTAAAGGCCAACCTCATGACCATAAACATCTAATGCCCACGCAGATCATCCCTGGCACAGGTACGGTACCTCTGTGGGCTTCAGCTCCACACAGACAGCCATCGGCTAGCTGAGAACACCGTTTTATGGTGGTACTCACTCATGTCCCCATCTAAGCTCCGGAGGATGTTCTCCTAACTGTGGTAACGTTGTTGTTCTGGCTCGGCACTTTTGATGTTTCAGTGCTGACAGAGCTGGTGGCGTCCATGCACTCGCTGAGGAACAAGTACAGCATCACCTCTCACTGTCCCTGCACCAACAAACAGAGTGTCCTCACCAAGCTCCCAGCTGCCAACGGAGTCTCACAGGTACGGTAGGGGACTCCACATCCCCAAAATCACAGGTTCTGCATGACAGAGCTGGGGATTAGTTTAAGGCTTGAGCCTGAAAAGGCTCTCAGATAGGCCCCCTAGTGGGAGGCTTCCTTTATTTTGGGTGCAATTTACTCACATCAGCACATCGTGCCGAATAGTTCATGCTTAATAAAAGGTTGTCCAGACAAAAGTGAATCATTTGTAGAGTATTAGTAATGGTAAAATTGGAGCGATGCATCCAGAAGGTGGAGACAGTAGAGTACATGGATTTGTAAACAGATGTGAATCTGAAGGTTGTGAATAAACCAGCAGCTGGAATGAGTAGCTTCTGATTTAGGCTATCGGTGGAATCACTTATAACCAGAATAACCTCACAAACTGAATCTGAATCTTGTCCCATTGAGTTCCAAGTGTGTTCAATAAGTCTCCAGGGACTTGGGGAAACACTCCCCAAATCTGTAGTTATGAACTGCAAAGTGTGGTGGCCTTGTACTTTATTGGAGCTTCTTAATTCTGTTTGGGTCCTGAGCAGAGCTCCCTGCATCTCTGCAGGATTTAAATTACTTTCACAGTTTACCAAGGAAATGAGCTTTTGTATCTTTTCTCGTATGTTAATAAGAAATGATTTATGCATGTAAAATAAAAGGAAGGTTGCTTCATATCGTGTGATTAACAGAATAATAATCAGAAATTAATCACAGCAATACCACAAATATTGTGAAGCTAGAAAATGCATTTCAATAAGGCTGTATGGGACTAGACCACTTCATCTTTTTAAACTGTAGAAACAGTTGAACTCGGTCACTGTCTCGTTGTGATTTCTTTTCCTCTCTGACTTTGAGTTGACTGTGAACTTTGTCTCTGTCCGTTATCTAGGTTCTGCAGAACGTACTGAATCACAGCAACAAGCTGTCTCTGGTGAAGGCTGAGCCGGGCTCCAAGCAGAGCTCTGAGCACGGAGGAGCTAAAGCAGAGACTAACGGGGGCGGTGCGGCGGCCAGTCCAGGTGGAGAAGCCCTGAGCGCCCCCGTCACCCCCCCAGAGTCCCAGTCACCGCTCCACTTTCTGGCTGACCTAGCAGAGCAGAAATCTAGAGAAGAAAAGAAAGGTGAGAGAGCAGAAACCAGCAAAGGTTTGACTTCACATCCAGAAAGCTCCAGCTGAGAAGCTGCTTCATGAGCTGCGTTTCTGCTTCATCTTTCAAAAACAGAAAACAAGGAATCGGTGCTCCTGGGTAAATTTCTGAAAGATGACAAGGACGTTGTGAGCCTGGAGGTCCTCCAGCAGTGTAAGACGGCCTCGGTGGTGGCCAACAGCACAGAGCAGGGCTCCACTCTCAGGGACCTGCTCACCACCACCGCCGGCAAACTCAAGCTGGGCTCCACTGATGCAGGAATCGCGTTTGCACCCGTGTTCTCCACTTCCTCACAGGTATGTGGAGGATGAAAACATCCAAGTGGAACATTTGACTATTCCATCAAAAACATCAACTCAACTTAACCCTATAAAGCCAAATGTGTCATATCTGATCCGGTTTCTTTTGGATCTGAGACTTTTTGCATCATTCAGTGGTAAAAGCTTTGCTCAAACCCCTGTTGTACACATTCAGATATACCTGATAACAGCCAGTAGAATACTACAACAAAATATATTTTTGACTTATTGCACGCTAATTTGATCAAAATCATTTCTGTTTTTTTTCTTCATATGTTGTTGAAGGGCTAAAGAAAGACTTCAGACTAAAAATATTCTTCCTATTTTTCTTGGATCAGGCTTTAAAGGGTTAGGGTTAGTTAAACGATACCTCAGCAGAAGGTTTCCTGAAGGTTGAAAGAGCAGGTTTGGAGTGAGCTTTGGTCCAGGGGGGAGGCAGCAGCGATCCAGGACAGGATCAGCTCTGTTTTTAAAGCAGTTACCACACAGTCGTTCTGCTGCTTCTGTTTAGGGCCACTTGTTTTGTGAGCTCTGTACATGAGTTTATTGTGAGTGTACTGACTTGTTTTGCAGAGCTTTTTCCGCAGCTGCTGGACGCGTTGCAGCCACATGTTTAAGCCTTTCATCAGAGAGAAGTCAGGCTGTCTTCATGTGTCCTGAAACCTCCTCTTTTTTTCCATAGAGCGGGAAGGGTGGCCAGAACATGCCCAATATCCTTGATGACATCATTGCCTCTGTGGTGGAGAACAAAATCCCTGCCAGCCGGCAAAATATCTCCTCCAAGCTGTCAGTCAAGCAGGAGCATGTGACCCCAGGCATCAACAACAGTGCCCCCCCAGCTGTCTGTGAGGACACCAAACCAGAGAGGAAGAAGCCCGTGCCTGTGAACGCGGGGCTGACAGAAGAGTCCTCCAGCCAGTACCCACACGTCCCCCACTGCTGGCTCAACAACCGACAGCTGCTGTGGCTCAAAGATCACCGCAACCAGAACAACTGGAAGCTGTTCAGGGAGTGCTGGAAACACGGACAGGTACGCAGCAGGCCCAGCAGGGCACGCCGACAGGTCAGGGGGAGCCTGCAGAGCTAAACACTGGCTGTTGTGTGTGTGTGTGTGTGTGTGTGTGCAGCCGGTTCTAGTGTCAGGGATCCATAAACGCCTGAATGCCAGTTTGTGGAAGGCTGACTCCTTCAACCAGGAGTTTGCAGACCATCAGGGAGACCTACTCAACTGTAAAGACCAGGTGGTGTCGAACTCTGGGATCAAAGAGTTCTGGGACGGATTTGAGGACATCACCAGTAAGTCCAGCTTCCCTTGGCCTCACTGCTGAGGCTCAGCAGGCTAATGCCACCAGCACTGTCAGGACATCTGTCATCTGTCCTCAGAGCGGCCCAGGTCCAAAGATGGAGAGCCCATGGTCTACAGATTAAAGGACTGGCCTTCTGGAGAGGAGTTCATGGCCCTCATGCCGTCGAGGTACAAACACTCTTCACTGCTTAAGCTGCTACATCTGTGCTTTTGGGTTTCATGGAATGAGCTGTCCTGAGCAAAGTAAAATTACAACCAATGTAGTCCTTTAGAGGCCTTTCTCCTGGAGCATGAGCCCCTATAAAAGAAGTGATTTGTTTCAGATACGACGACTTGATGAAGAACCTTCCCCTGCCTGAGTATTCGGACCCAGAGGGGAACCTTAACCTCGCCTCCCATCTGCCATCTTTTTTTGTCCGTCCAGATCTGGGACCAAGGCTCTGCTGTGCTTACGGTGAGCTGAAAACAGCAGCACCAGCTCTTCTCTCTCCCGTCCAACTGTTCTGTCTGAGGCTCTGAACCTAGTGCCCTGCTCATAACCCTGCAACCCAAACAGCTAGAGAGTGTTTCAATACCACCCTCGTTCTTTGTCACATACACACAGTGAAATGGACGTTTTGTACCAGCCTCCCAGAAAAAGCCCAGCTCTGTAATACTGAGCCTCCACCTCAGAGTGGATGGAAGACTCTGCTTTTTCCTGCTGAAATCCACAATGGGCTCCTTAGTTTTGCTTGCATTCAGGTTGGCAGGTGCCAGGGGGTTGTTCTCCTGGCACCTGTTCTCCAGGTGGGCTGGGCTCACAGCCCTGAGGAGATCCTGTGTTCAGGGGGTGTAATCCACCAGTTAGGGAGGAGAAGCAGGAGGAGAAGCAGGAGGAGGAGGGGATCACATGGCTGAGGCCAGTCTGGAGGTCCACAAACAGCCCTCTGACAGGTTCCCTGTAGTGGAGCACGAGGCTATGGCGCCATCCGCTGAGCTCTGGGGGGTCCAGGGGGCAGGTAGGTTAGAGCTGATGGAGGTTTTCATGAAAAGTTTCCTCACCATGGATCCCCTTTTCTGTGGCTCCGGTTTGTGGCCCCAGCGTTGGTTGGCTCCCGTACTGCTCTGTGAAAGGGGGAGGAGTGCCCTCCACCAAGCCCATAAATCCCACTGTGGCCAAACACACATGTACGGTTTGACCTGTCTTCCATTAGATGGCACTAGTAATAGTAATCTGGATATATATTCATAGTACATATTCTGCTTATAATAGTATTTATCTCTATATTTATTCAGTACATATGACAATAAAGTTGAATCTAATCTAACCTAACCTTATCTAAATAGTATCTACTGGAACTGAAAAAAAAATTTAAAAAAAGGAACAATTCTATATCCCTTTGGGCTAAATCATTTTTTTGTTGTATTATTTCTTTATGATTATTTTTATTATTAGACAGTAATATAACAGTTTCCCTGTTTCCTGGCAGTACTTAAAACAGATGCCTGGCTAACCTGGTTTAAGAGGCTGTGAGCATGTTGTGGTCAGATCAACAGGTTGCTACACCAACATACCGGGCAGTTTGCTGTTGTTCAAATCAAGATATTAATCAGACAAAATGTGGACAGGTTGGCTGGTCCTGGGGTCATTCAAGAAAGAGTAAAAACAGTGTCAGAGGAGCCCCAAATTAGCGGTCTTAATTAGTAATATGATCTGATCTCTGTTCTGTAGTCTCAGATTCATCATAACAAACTCGTGCACCATGCAGTATTTCATTATTTTGTTTATCACAAAACTTCATTTTGGTGTTTAACAGAGTGCTTTTGTTGCTACCTCTGGCTGCAGATAACCAGCAGGTAAGCTCATAATGCAGGATTGATGGATGGATTACACATTCTGAGGCACATCTTTATGTATTTGTGCTCACTGGCCTTTAACAAGAGTCGGCTCAACGGCTGAATTCACCATGAGGGAGCAGAGGGATGGAGCAGGTGTCTCTGTGAGCTACATGGAAATGAAAGTGTGAATTTAGCTGGGTTTAAACCTGCTCTCAGAATGGTAACTGATTCTGGATTTCAGCACCTGCTGTCAGTCAGACTATGTCTAATTTCTCATCTAACCATTTGTGAAAACCCCCTTTTTGCCTGCTTAGTTATGGGAAGATGTTAAGCTCACAACACTGAGCAATCCAGCTGGACAAGGCTTGATCCTGGAAATGTGTAGATGACCACAGGCTGCTTTAATGAGCTCAGTGTCCGTCCACTGGTGTGACCCTAATGATTCTCACCTTTAAACTCTAATGACCTGTTTTCCTCTGCAGCTCAGGAGGAACGTTTAGCTCCGTCTGTCCCGTGATGAAAGACACACGGAGCTCACTTCAGTGGTCTCCTGTGGCCAAAACACAGACACTGCAGTTCTAGAGAAATAGGAGAATGATGATGGGGATCACTCTGAGTTTAGAAGGTCAACACTGGGTCAACACTGGGGTTGTTTTGTGGCCTCCAGCCCTGTTGGTGCTGACTCAGGGATGTTGCAGACTTTATTTTGATCGCTGTTGGCTCACATGAGTGAGCTGCTTTGTGTTTACATAGGCGTTCTGTTTTTCTTATTTTGCTGAAGAAACTCTCAGTGGCTGTTTTTTTTATTTACATTTAGTCTAAACATAAAATCAGGAAACCCCAAAATATGCTTTTATATTGGTTTAGGAGATGAGGACAGGTTTTTTGAAGTGAGATTTTTCCCCTTTTTTTCTTAACTAAGGAGGCAGTAATATAAAATGAAGACCATGCTAGCTCATTTTTAAAATTCCATTCATCCATTCAGCCAGTTTCTACACCTTCACCCACTTATCCCAGTTCATGCTCACTCTCATGAAGTAGATGGATTCAACATGTGATTCAAACTTCCAGATAATTACTTACTTTGGGTGTGTTTAAACATGCAAAGAATCTAAATTTCTGGTCTCTAAAGATTCCAGCTGACACCAATAAAGTCACTGCATCTTTAAACAGTGATTATGTGATTTCATGTAATTCATAATTATCCACATTTTCATTTACGATAAATTATAATAATTTAATTTGGATGCCGTCAGTGAGATTTTACAATCTAAATAGTTATGAAAAGAAAGAAATTAACAAGGCGTGTGCAAACTTTTTGACCAACATAAAATCACCATAAAATAAAGAAAAATTCCATAGTAGAGAGTAAAGTTAGATGTATACCATTTAATAATATACAACATAGAGACTTTGAACAGTGATTCCTGATGTCCTCAGGGACTGCTAGATAGATAGATAGATAGATAGATAGATAGATAGATAGATAGATAGATAGATAGATAGATAGATAGATAGATAGATAGATAGATAGATAGATGACATAGTGACAGTCAAAACGCAGCGCGGTAAAAGTCAAATAGAGTAAGATAACATCTAGTAGAGGTGATTGAATGGTGTAACTGAGTTCCACAAACTTTCATATCTCGTATCAAGTGTTCTGAGCTCTGAACAGCATGTTTGCCCCACATGCCTCTGTCCTGTCCTCTTTTTTCCATTCCCTTTGCAGACTCTTTCCTTTCTCTTTTGACTCAGCTGTCTGTCTTGCAGGTGTAGCTGCATCTCAGGACCAGGACTTTGGGACGGCCAACCTCCACGTGGAGGTCTCTGACGTAGTCTCTGTTCTGGTCTACGTTGGAGTTGCAAAAGGCAACGGAGTCCTGTCCAAAACAGGTAAGAGCCTCCAGACATTTAGACGATCACAGCAACCAGGAGAGAGTCATTCTAATAGAAGTATCTTATAAAAGACACAAAAAGATCAAATCTGTCCTTGACAGCTTGAAGTGGAATTAACAACAAAACCTGGTTTGGTGTTTGGAGAGTTTGCTGACATGTCTGGGTTTTTATAATAATAATGATAATAATAATAATTATTATTATTATTATCATTATTATCTGGCTGTTTGTTGAAGGAGCAGATTCCGGGGGGGATGTTTTTCGAAAAGATAACAAGAAAGAATGAAGTAGAAATAGTTAATGATATGATTTACCAGCTACGTGGTTATTATTGTCTGTCTGCAGGAGTGTTGAAGCGGCTGGAGGAGGAGGACCTGGATGAGCGCGTCCGCCGGAGGCTGAAGGACTCCAGCGAGACGCCGGGGGCGCTGTGGCATATCTACCTCAACAGAGACTTGGAGAAAGTCCGAGAATTCCTGCACAAGGTTTGTTTTAAGGTGCCGCCACAGCGGGGGAAAGGCCGGGCCGTTGAGCTGAATGTTGACCTCACAGAGCTCTCCCTCCCCCACCACCCACCCCCCTCAGCTCTGCAGGGAGCAGGGCCTGGCCGTGGCCCTGGACCAGGACCCGGTCCGGGAGCAGGGCTGGTACCTGAGCAGGAAGCAGCGCCAGCGGCTGCTGGACGAGCACGGCGTCCTGGGCTGGACCGTGGTCCAGTTCCTGGGAGACTCTGTCCTCATCCCCGCTGGGGCCATGCACCAGGTGGGTTTCAAACATGGGCAGAAGATGACTGCCTGCACTCACCTTCACAGACTTTCCCAGTGGCTGTGGAGTCACATCAGTCAAATAATGCACCAAAAATCTGAAAAATATATACATAAGTAGCACAAACATTCGAAATATCATTATAAATATTATATTTTATTATTATAATATAAATATTAGTTTAAAAATATTTTGCAAATTCCCAGTTGAAGAGCAGTCACAACCTTCCTCAGAAGTTGTCACAGATCCAGAGCGCCCTCTAGTGGCCGTAGCCGGGACAGTTTACTCCTCAGTCAGTATGAAATACCATTTAAAAATGGATGTATTTTTACATCAAAGTCACAGGACTGGCCAAACTATAACACAGTCTGATAGCAGCTGAAGCCTCCACCAACTGTCAGACTTCATGTTCTCCTTCATCCTCCAGAAAACACCAGTGAGGGGGCTCTGTGTCATCAGCCAGCCTTTATCTCCATAACCCCATAAACCCTCTGCTCTGCCTCTGTCAGGTCCAGAATCTTCACAGCTGTGTTCAGGTCATCAACGACTTCGTGTCCCCTGAGCACGTGGCCAGTTCCTTCCAGCTGACCCAGGAGCTGCGGCCCAATAACGACGAGGTCAACTACGAGGACAAACTACAGGTGAGGGAGCAGCGCTCAGCCCGTGGTGGAGAGGAGCCCCCACAGCAGCAGAACCACAGCAGCAGAGCCACAGCAGCAGAACCACAGCAGCAGAACCACAGCAGCAGAACCACA
>JABUIW010000187.1:0-34667 GCA_013363375.1 Menidia beryllina | reverse complement strand
TTAAGTGCAATTTGAAAGAAGAAATATAAAATAAGATAAAAATACATTTTTGTGTTTATTTGATTCCTATTCAAGACACTTAAGATAAGAATAAAATAAGAATAACTATAGTGTTTCTATAGGCGGATACAGATTTGTTTGACATTTTTGGTTGGTGGTGTGCCTCGTCATTTTTTCTATGAAAAAAATGTACCTTGGCTCAAAAAAGGTTGAAAAACATTGAACTAGTTTACCCCTAACTAGCTGTGGCAGACTGTGTCAACCGGATTCAATCGGACTAAATCAGACTCTACTCTCACTACTTACTACATGAATAAAACTAACCTAAACAGAAGTAAACCCCCAAAATGACCAGTCTAACTTGCCTGGAAGAGATATTTGTAGAGGACCCGACTCAGTCCAAACGTTGCTGTCTTTATTAGTAGAAAACACCCCCCAGCTTCTACCCAGTCCGAGGTGACGCGGATCCCGCTGGGCTTCTGCCTCTGGTGCCGGTCTGAAGGTGCACAGACCAGCCCCCCCCCACTTCTGACGGGACATTAAAGGCAGCCCGGGCTCTTCTGGAGGCAGACTGTGTGTCTGGGTCAGGCAGGGACACGCATTCTCCTCCTTTAACTGCATACTGTATTGCTGGAATAAAAGCCATTTACTGCCTTGCTGAAGTGTTTGATGTCAACGCTAAATTACCTCTCACTCCCGTTAAAAAGCAGGAGGACCCCCCCCCAGCCCTCTCCCCATTTCATTGCACAGGAAGTAACACATGAAGGCAAAATCTGCCCATATGCTCTGGACATGACCTGCTCTGAGGCTCTGACCGTTTCATTCTAAATGAAATGAATATTTATTAGACATCACAAGTTTGAGACATTTTAATTGAATTATTTCAGCTACAACCCTGTCAGAGCTATCCAGGGTTTTTGTGCTTTCTATTTGTGCTCAGCTCAAATACATCTACAGACTCACCAGCATTCATTTAGACAGTTATTTCTATGGGATAAAAGCGTTTTGGGTCAAAAGGAGGAAAAATCAGTTCTTGTTTCTACATGTTTGATTTATTTTGTATGGGGGAAGATGTTGGTTTTTGTTGAGTTAAAGAAACAGCTTTACTCTGGTCTCTTTTATGTAATGTTTCAAAGACTGTGTGTGTATTATTTGTTTTAGATATATATCAGGTAGTGGGTTAATGGTTAAATCTAGGTTTGGGTAGGGGGTGATGAAAGTACAGAGGGGGCAGGCAGAATAAGAAACAAACTCATCTAAAGATATTACCACCCGTTCTAGTCCTAGACCACAACACTACATCAGGTCTTAGACTTGTAGAAGCTGTTTCCTGTGGACATTTCCCTCCTAAATCTACCTGCATCTCCCCACCAGCAGCATCCTCCACACCGCCCGGCCTGCTCATAGCAGCGTTCTTTTAACTGTTCTACCCCTCTTAAACAATGGCCACACTCTCACCTCCTAAACGAACCTGCCTTTGCTAGTCCTCAACAGCCGCAGCTAAGCTTGTTGTAGCCAGTGTATGCATGTATTGAGCATCCGGTATCAGTGTTTCATCTGTCTGATCTTAAATTTGAAGTTATTTCTGTATATCTTCTCATTCAGAGCTACACGTCTCCCCTCTGGCGCCTACATGCCTCCATATGGATCCTCAGCCCTGTGGAGGTCCGGCCCGCCCGAGGCAGAGAGTGTGTACTGGGGCGGTAAATTCCTCTTGATTTTCTAAATATTTCTGGAGTTGACATATGCAGACAATGGTCTGTAACGGGACGGTGGAGCTGAGGGTTCACAGCAGCCCCGTGAAGCAAACAAACCCCGTCTCTGTGCGTGTGTGTGTGCGTGTGTGAGTGAGTGTGTGTGAGTGTGTGTGTGTGTGTGCTGGCCTGCCGGCTGCTGGCCTGTGATAATGGAGCTCTGCAAATGTCTCTCGCCTCATTACATCTGCGGCGACAGGGATCCTCGCATTCAAGCCGTGACCCAGGGCAAAGTTCACGTGCTGCCTTCCTGTTAGCGTGTGTTTGGTGGGACAGTGAGGCTCTGGGGGTGACATACCCACCCAGAGGAGGTGATGGCTTTGTTAAGTGTGGGCTAGAGGCTGCCCACTTCTACTGGGACGGCTGGGTGGAGATGACCCATCCCTCCCAGCAGACAGGCCACTGACATTAGAACGCTCCTGCTTTCTCTCTGGCCTCTGACTGGGGTTTGTCTGCATATTTGCCCACATCAGGCCCTTTTATTACTGCTATCATTATCATTACCAGCTATATCTGTACCATTTTCCTCCAGTCTGTGTGTTACTGTGGAGGCTTGCCTTGTTGGAGCCATGGTTCTGTTCCAGGTGTCTTCCTCCTAAAGGTAGTTGTTCGCTCCCAGTGCCTCCTAGTGCTGCTCTTGGTGGGAACTGTTGTTCTTCTGTAAATAACTCAGAGTCTGAGCTGCTCTGGTTGGAAAGCTGGGAGATTCCTGCTGTTGGGATTTGGAGCTAAAGGAATAAAGCTGAACTGAATTGGACCTGGAGTTCCTGCTTTGGATGCTGCTTCTGTCTGGGGACTCAGGCTTCCTCCCACAGCTCAAAATGTGATACATTAGGTTGATTGGTGACTTCAAATTGACTTGTTGTGTGGTTGTTGGTCTTTCTGTGGCAGAGCAACAGACTGGTGCACCGTCTATGGTGTGGCCCACCTCTCACCCCGTGACAGCCTGCAAACCGGAGCTCCAGAAAACGATACGTCCCATGTCTGTCCAGGTAATCTGAGTCCATCCAACCCACTGACAACACTTCGAACTATCTTCAGGTTTCAACAGGAGGATGTTCAGTGTGTTGGTCCTGCTGGGGAATGCACTGGTGGGCAGTGTGGGGATCGACTTCCTCCTGACCCGCACTTTGTTGCCACCATTTTTAACCCCAGCGTCTAAAAACATGCACGTTGGGCTAAGCGCAGACTCCAAACTGCCCCCAGTGGAGTGTGGTTGTGTGTCTCTGTGTGGGCCTGTGGTGGACCAACCAGTCCGAGGGTGGAGACGGACGTGTCCAGCCGGTCAGGAGCTCGCACGGGGGCAGGGGCCTGGTGGGGTGTCGGGGTCCCTCCGGCATGTGTTCCTACAACCTGACCAATCAAACAAGCCGATGAAAAACTGAGTGGTGACATGGAGTCAGCCAATAGTGGCAGCACAGCTTAGCACGGAGCGGGGCAGGTGCTGCCCACACCACTCTAAAGCCAGGACAGGAATTAGGGGGTTCCATGAGAGTTGAGGGAAAGTTTGTGTAGTTCTGAGCCCTAAAAAGAGCCGGTAGAATAAGTTGCGAGCATGAATGCATATCAAAGTTAGGAGGACTGCTTGTTGTATTTTTCAATAAAAATGGATTGCAGTGATTTTTAGTTTTCTTTTATTAGTGCAGGTAATGAAGGTTTTCATTTGAACATTTAGGTCCAGCAGTTTTTGGAGTCTGGGAGGAGATGTATAGACGCCTGTTCAAAACTCCACATGTAGAATGAGTTTTCTTTTCCTTTTCTTTTTTCATTTACTCATTTATTCTGAAACAAAAAACATACACACAAACACTGAGAAAGAGTTCCCTCATGGTGACTGAACATCTGCAGGATGTATTATCTTTGATGATGAATAAAAAATGACTAATACCAAAATGTGCATTTCTTTTTTTTTTTATTTCTTTATTTTATTTAGTTTCATTTTTATTTTATTTCAATTTTCTAAAAATGATTTATTTATCTAAAATAGTTTGTTTATTCTAATTTGCAGGTATGTTCAAAACTTTTCTTTAATTTGATTAAATAATGAAGCCGTTAACTTTAAAAACATCTATCCATAAATGGCAAATCCCATCAGAAAATAGCAGAGCTACTCAGCCCATCAAACGGAGGAACTATTTTTGCAGGATTTGAAGTTTTGATGCATCTTTGGATTTATTCGAGGTTATTGTAATGACTAAGTTATAGTATCAGCATCAACAATCACTTTCACCGTTCAACAAAAAGTATTAGAGCACATGTCACACGTGATAAAAGTTGAAGGCAGTTTCATACCGTTTGTGTGAAGAGTTATTTCATCCAAACCAGCATGACCAAAGATAGAATCACCACTCTTGGAGGATGTTCATTCAAATTTATTAACAGAAATGAGACAAAATAATTTCATTTGACAGCTTGTGGAATTATGGCAATAAAAAACCTCTTAAATTAATCAAATAAAATCTCTTGTCACTTATTTTTTCCCCTCCAATAAGGTTCAAATTACACTTGAGTTTGTCAGTAGCCTGAATGATGAAACGCTCCAGTCAGAGTTCAATCAATCAATTATTTCCAGAGCTCTTGTTTTCCTTCATAAAGGCGCCCGACCTCCCTTCATCTGAAGGAAGTTCAAACGCGTTTTATATAAGGAGTACTGAATGTTATCCAGTTAAAGTCTCACTTAACAGTTTCAGGAGCTGCCAACATGAGCAGCAAATATAACGACTAAAGCAAATCAAGCTTAAAAAATAAGGCCAAGAAATGAAAGACTTCTTACAATGGACCATCCCCACATATTTTACACTCTAACCTGAATTCGTGGGTCCTTGTAGATGAAAGCATGTTCTCTCATTCTTTCTGAGTGATGAGCTGGAGAAGCATTATTAGAGAAATATAGGCTAAAGTCTGTTCTTTGAATATTCAAAGGTTTAATAAATTTACATGACATCCATCCGACATGATTACCAAAAAAACAAACAAAAAAAAACATTTGGAAATAAATTAATCTGTGTGGATTAAATAAGATGTTCTTTTTTAAAAATGAAATAAAAAACAAACAAAAAACCTTTCCACAAGAACGTTGAGCTTTTTTGTGAAAGGTTTCACTTCTAGTGCAATGGGCTCTGACCTCTGTGTCCCAATCCTCCAGCCATTCCCTTCGTGTGCAGCTCCACTCACAACCTACAGCTCCAGCCACCGCACGCTCACAAATGTACAGAGCACAATCAGTCTCATCCTGACCACTAACAAACATTGGACTGTACAGGTCTGTGAGGACTCCGGTAAATGGTTGAACAGGTTTGTGTACTCTACAACACGTCCTCAGGCAGGAGCTACAGAGACAACGTGTCACTTCCTGTGTCGTGTTGCAGCTCCGTGGAGTCACTTCCTCGCATGCCTTTACACCGTTTGTGCCTTTATGTGTATGTAAGCTGTCCCTTTTGTGTCTTCATTTTGTGTACAACTCCTTTGTGTGAGTCTGTAATGGTGTGTGTGTGTGTGTGTGTGTGTGTGTGTTGGTGTGACTGATTTACCAAGTGCCAAAATATCCCTCTGAGGTTTCTGGCAGTTCGATGAGGGCATGGGACTGCATGCATGTTTATTCATTACATCTCCATGTTGCACGCACGCACACGCGCACACACATACACACTCACACACACAGGTCCGTGTGTGTTTAGGAGGACATGCCGTTGACCAGGCTCCGCAGCTGCTTGACCACAGTCTCAATCAGCTTCTGCTTGTCTCTGTCATTCTTCCTGAACTGGGAAAAGATGTTGTTCTTCTTGCTGGTGTCTTTCATCCTGAGCACATAGAGACAGAGGGGCAGAATGTAGACCTCCAAATGTAGGAAAACAGACCTTTGCTCCTCAAGCTGTACAACTCCTCATTTAGAGGATATTTTTCTATCTAAAGGAAACAGATTCCAGGACATTACAATTTCCTTATGCTCTTCTGTCCTATATACACTCTTTTTATATTGTCTGTTGTATTATTTTTTTTTATCTTTAATGGCTTCTTGCTTTAACTCTGCCCATAAGCTACTGGAACCAGAATTTCCCTGAAGGAGTTAACGAAGGGATAAATAAAGCTGAGTCTAAGTCCATGGTTAGGCTGTAAATGCTCCTCTGGCCTACTGAGGGCTGGCTGGACTCTGTGAAACCCTTTCATTAAAACATTTTTTTTCCAAAACACACCAATGATCAGATAGCTAGCATGTGATAGGTAGAATGCCAACTCAGAGGGACACAGACAGTTTAAAGCACAGGTGTCAAGCCCCGGCCCCCCCCGGCCCCCCGGTCCAGGGTTCAGCACACCTGATGCCCATCAGTGACCATTAGCAGGCCTGAGCAAAGCTGCCTGTCCAGAGGAGATCCACTGAATCAGAACCAGGTGTGCAGAGGCTGAAAAAAGTCTAAAACCTGCAGGACAGCGGAGTCTGACACTTGGTTAGAGTGTGTGTGCGCCGTGCTAACGAGGAGGCAGAGTGTGTGTGTGTGTGTGTGTGTGTGTGTGTGTGTGTGGAAAGGCAGCGGGCATGGTGCACCTACCCCCTGTAGACTCTACTCAACAGCAGGTAGCAGCAGTGGGGAAACAGCAAAGAAGAAAGATTTTAGAGAAAATGGAGGAAAATGTCATAGATTTCAAACCAACCACATCTCTGTTCAGCTTAATCAGCATCAAGAGGTGAAGCTTTCAAATGACTCAGATTGCCGGCTAAGTGTGTGAACTACCCTCCTGCTACGACTCACAACCAAGATTCTTCATTTCCAATGCACGTTTCTTTTTTGGGGCTTGTCAAAATAACTCACTGGAAACCTGGATCGAGAGAGTTTTCTCAAGATCTGACGCTGTTGGCCATGAAAATGTTTGGCTAATTCATCCAGTGCTACTTTCTGCCATTGGTTTTTGTTTGGTTCCCATACAAAGGCTTTGTATCGTGATAAATGGTCTGTATTTTGTAAAGGCTAAAAGCCTATACACCCTAACATGCACAGATAAAAGAATCAACCCCACGTTTTAAGAGCGGATGGTCAGTCTTTGTGTTCCACTTACTTCTCCAGTAGAGCCAGGGCCGTGGCGGGATTCACCCTCAGGTATTTAGAGTTTGGCTGCCCGTAGTCTGCTAGGTAGGTGGACCAGTCCCAGACCATGAAGAGGTCCAGGAGCTAGCACATATGGAAGAGTCAGAAAACAACCTTGACTTTAGAAACCCAGAGTGGGGAAGTTTCAAACGGCATCCAAAACTTTGACTGGGTGCTAGTGCCTACAAAGAAAGTCAAAGAAATGTTAACATTATGGCACCAGATACAAACATTTTCCTCTAATAATCTTCTTTTAGTTTATACAATAAGCACAAAATAGCAGAAATTCGAATGGCTCCTTGAGCCTAGTGTGATCACACACACACACACACACACACACACACGAACACACATGTAACAGATTTAGGACTGCCTTGTTTAAACTGGATTTGGGTTTACATATGTCCTCCTCTGAATACCTGCAGGAAACAGTAACTGTGCTGTATTTCTATAGCACTTTTGCAGTCTAAATGATGACTGAGGTACTTTCCCACCATTTGCCACGTTCACTCACAGAGCACAGGTCCATTTCCTCTACAGAGGCCTTTTATGCCTTCTGATGGGGGCTAGTTAAGCCACCAGTTTCCAACTGACTGTCAACGTCTCAGCCTTGTGAGCTCCAGGGGTCCCTGCAGGACTATTCATAAGCAGGAGAGCTAAAGGCCAGTAGCGGGCCAGAAACCTGGGAGTGGTTCTGGACTCAGACCGGACTCTTAACACCCACATTAAGACAGTAGTGAAATCAACTATTATCACCTAAAGAACAAACTGAGGACTAAAGGACGGATCTCTCAGCAGGATCCAGAAACAACTTGTCCATGCTTTTATTTTCTTTGTTTTCAGTAGAGTGGACGAATGCAGGGTCTCTCTGAAAACCCCCATCAGACGGCAGCTCTTTAGAAGGCTGCTGCCTTAGAGAAGACTCCAGCCCACATCACTACATTCAACTTCTTAGACATTTACACTGTCTGTCAGAGTAGATTCTGAAATCCTGATGCTGGTTTCTGAGAGGTCTAGGGCCCAAATACATTTCTGATCTCCTGCTCCATTATGAACCAACCGGAACAAACTCCCAGAATGCATCACAGTTGCTGAAACTCTTAATTACTTTAATCTAAAATGGACTAGCTTTCAGTTGATTGTCCACTTCTCTGACCTGTGTGCTATTCTCAGAGAGCTAACCGCGTCCTCTCCTTTGGCTCATGGAAACTAACTCTGGACAAACAGACGTGTCCTAACGGGGACACTACTTTATTTTCCATTCTCAGCACGTACAAATAGAGCATTTCAAGTGTGTCTTTCAGTGTGAACAAACAAACAAACTTGTGTGTTTGTGATGCAGATGATCCCCTGGAACTGGGTAGACTATGGGGGATAAAACTGAAAGTGCTTTTTATTTATTTATCCAAAGACAGACGTAACATGCTCCTGATGAGCTGTTGTTGGTTCTGGGTCTGTGATGCTCTGAGGTGTAGAGAAAAAGACCGAAAAGGTCAGGGAGGGGCTCCTCTGCCACACGATGAGTGTGGAGCATCAGCAGAACATTTCAAATGAACTCCCCAATGACCCCAAGTTAACCTGCCGGAGCAGACCCCCCCCCCCCCACTCACATGCATAGTGTATGCTAATGTCCCAGGGTGAAGCAGCTGGGTGTTTGAATCATGTTGAAAGAGCAGTGATAGAGCAGCTTAATTATAATAGCATTATTCAGCTAACTGGCTTCCACACACACAGAGAGACTCAGCCACAACACATTCTCACCTGGAGCCGAGCCATAAGCCATCTCACTCAGCCCTCCAGAACAAAAAGCTAAGGGGATTAAGGCCTTCCCGCTAATGCCTTTAAGGAAAACTTGAGCTTAAATTGGATTCTTTGTGTGATCTGGATCTTTCCATTATGATAACGTGGCTTGAGACCCTGACCCACATTAACACACACACACACAGACATATCGTGTTTCCACACTGAAAAGTTTGAAACTTATTGTTGTATTCTTTAGTGCTGTGAACCATCTGTGTCATTTTCAGTTCACAGAGCTTTGAAAACTGAAAGCATGGCAACAATCTTTTACCCAAGAACTCATGAAGTTAGTATGAGTGCCATGAAATATTTTGAAGGCGTTATTTGTCCCACAGCCAGATTAAGTTTCCAAAAGCCCTTTATTGCCTCTCTCTGGGTTTCAGCTGAGCCACTTAACCCTCCCCTTTGTCTTGAAGCCATTCCTGCCAGTGGTGTGTGAAGTGTTGCAGAGTCTCTTCGGTTTGTGCTGACCTGTTAATCTGAGCCTGGGGTGGAGGTTTACCTCTGCATGCAGCTCAGGTCACTGCACTGTATTAGGAACTTCAGGAAGTTTAAGCATTTTTCCATAGCTAGAGAAGCACAGAATCCCTTATCAGGAGCACACGAAGCCACGACTAGCAGCACTAGTTCTTTTAAATCCACTTAGATGTGAATTTTTCAGTTTAAAGTGTTGATGGAAGATGGAGATCCGTAAAATATACACGAAAATACCCTGCTTTGCATCTGGAATGCCCCCAACAAACTATGTGGCTGTAGGTGATTGTGATCTTAATGGCCTTGTTACAAAATAAGGAAACATGTTAGCATGACACACCCATTCATGCCTGTTCATGGATCAATATTTTAAAAGCAGCAGCTGCTTGTTGAGCCACTTTAAAGGGGCCTGCAGAAGTATTGCTCGAGATAATTTAAAATGCTTAAGTTGAGTCTAAAATATTTTAATAGACTTAAACAATGTTGCAGACCTTTCAACAGAAATCCCAAATTCCCAGGACTGAGAGTGTTAGTAACCTCTGTGCTTCAGGAAAACACGCCCGGCAAACATAAAGAGTTTTTCAGATTTTGCATAACTAGGTGACCCCTATAAAAGATGGAAACAGTTTCCACTGATACACCTACAGTTCTACACACAATATTTAACCCTAACCCACTGTCTTTATGCACATAGAGTATTTGAGTTTTAAAGTGCTTTTGTGACCTTCAAGTTCATGTTGTCATGCTTTTCCTACACCTTTCTGATTGTCTATTCAGGAGGGATGATCTTTTGTCCCTTTTGTCTTTTCAGAGTGTATTTATTTGTCAGAATATCCCACCGGGAAGGTCATGTGTGAACAGCATGGGTGCAGAAGGTCCAGACCATGGGCAACAGGTTTGTGCATTCATAATGCTGGAATCCAGAAAAATCACACAAGCTTTCACTCCAAACCTGACACAAGATCAGTGTGCTTCTGAAGGACTGTGTGACCTGTGTGGGTGCCTCTGTGCTGCTCGGTGAGCCCGTTTACCTGTCGCAGATCAATGAAGGCCAGCTGGAGCGTGTCTCCTTGGAAACCAGGAACTGGCTCTGAGCTGGCAAACACTGAGAGGAAACACACCCACAACCACACAACACTTCCTTTAAAATCAGAGAACAGTTCACACAGCCTGGTGTAAATATAACGAACACGTGGAGGTCCAAAGCCATTCCAATATAAATGTACAGATACACTCACATTCACACTGAATGACATCCAGGTTGAACTGCTGAATGGCCCCCATACTGATCTGTTTGAGCTCTGTGTCCAGCAGCATCTGCATCAGGGATGTGGAAAGATGCTTACAGGCCGACATGCAAGCTGTCTGCGCCACCTTGCCCTGCACAGAGAGAGGAGAAGGGACAGGAAGATTAGTAGAGACTCAAAAAAGGAGGGAGAGACAAGAAACATTACAATAGTTGACAAGATAATGAAAAAGTGAGAAAGACTGGAAATAGAGATGATTAACAGATGATAGGCAAAGACAAGAGAAATAATCACATGGATGGTATGTGATAAGAGAATATGATAGATAAATAGAAATGGAAAATAAAAAGTAATTCTACCTCAGCTATCTGTCTCATGCTAACTTTCTGCTTAAGTATGTATGCATGTTTACATAAACAAATAAATACAAGTCATAGTTTTTAGCGTCACCTCATTTTTGCAAAGGGAATTCATTCTAGACTTCCCCTACTTTCATTTGATTTTATGTAAAATTCTGAAGGGACAACTCGTGTCACTGCCCATTGTGTCACAGCCTGGTGTGAAACATGGGTTTTAAACACAAGTGTGCCCTCATCAAATGATTGACCAGGCAGAGGAAACTCACTGTAAGAACTTTCTGATATTTAAACCAGGGATATTTTCCAGATGTAAAATTAAAGCTAAAAAGCTTAAACAAAATCTGATGCACCTGACTAGTTGTCATGCTAACCTTTCATGTGCCCACTTACCTTAAGTGTATTTCCACACAATTAAAAAATAGGCTGTTGCCATAAAATTGCTTTAAGTTTTAATGTTTTTCAGTAACTTTAATTTCCAGTGTAGTGACCCAGAAGTTACTGTCCACCACATCCCACAGGACTTCATGTGTATCACTAGGCTGAGTGCAATTACACTTCATTCTTGATCTACTTTGGCCTTCTGCCATGCACACACATCACATTCAATGAAGAAAAAAAAACTTGAAGCATGCAGCTGCGTAAATGTAAAAGGCAGAAAGTCGAAAAAGAACAGAAGTGGACACAGGAGCCAAGATGAGTTTCTCACATGATATCTATGCTGCCTCAAAATGAAATATCAGAGCAAATATAATGATGATGATGAAATATAAATTTGGAACACTATTCAAACCTGATCAATCTTTTATAAATCATGCTCCCCAACATCCTACAGATGTGTGACACCTGCCAGCTGAAAACAATATCACATATATGTGGAACAATCTGGAGTTTTTAGGAGATTCTTCATTCTATTTTCAATTTTCTAATCTAAATAATAAACTATTGCTCATTTATACAGAGCATAAAAGTGAAGAAATTATATGTAATATATACAGTACATATGATTTTAGAAGTAAAAAATAATCCCTGCAGACTCTTTTGTGTGGAGAAGGGGTCAAAGTGGCCCTTTGGCTGATAAAAGCTCCACACCAGCCCAAACCTGAGCTTTGCTTCTAGACTTTCTCGTCTATTCATTGCTTTGGGTGCTCCATTCTCTTCATTTGGAAAAGATTGACGATGACCTCAAGACTTTAGCTTACTTTCAAACAATCTTAAACCAATGCATTGAGCCTTGGTTTGATTTTTAAATGTCTTTATTGGCATTGAGTCATCTCTGTAAAAATTAACAGATGAACTTCTGGAATAAACTGGTATACGTTTTAATAAAGAGGTCTGGAAAAAGAGCGTTTCTAACGTTAGAGGCTGGCCTTGACTTTTAGCCTTCAGCTTTACTGACTGTCCCTGGTCTTCCATAAATGAATGGCCCACTTGATGAGATCTGTCAACATTCTCACTGTACATGGATGTCCTCACCAGGATTACAACATCTGCCAGCAGAGACACATTCCTAATATATATATATTCCTAACATATTCCTAAAGAAGTGCAGCTTCTGCATTCCAACATTAGCATGCGTTTCATGTTCCCACCGCCTGCAAAATGGTAGCAGAATGTTAAAGGATCCAGGCAGAATACTCACCGACATTGATGCATGGTCATTGTTGTTACTCTGAGCAGAGAACCCCAAACCAACCAAAAATGGAAGAAAGGGAGGAAAGGGAGGGAAAGGATAGGAAAAAAATGTGGCAACAATAAATGGACAGGAGGAATTAAATTCAACTGGAAAATATCTTGGATGCTTGACAAGTCAAATGAATCAAGGAGTAAAACAAATCAGCTTTAGTATTGTTCATTACAGGAGGTATGAATGGGAAAGCAGGACACATTCTAGGAAAAACAAACAAAGAAGAAGGAAAAGAAAAAGTGGAATCTATTCAAGGTTTCATTAGCAAAGGTCGAAAGAGGAGCTGGTCCACAGAGGTCGGACAATAGGGCCCAACAGCCGCAGTCACCCAGCAGTCAGTGGTCAGAGCCAAAACACAGCTCCTGACCAAGACCTTCACACTCCACCATTACCAACCGGGCCCCGCTTTACTGGGGATCACACTCAGCTCCGCTTCATATTAGGGATGGGACGGTTTCTGAAAAACCGTCCGAACCGTTCGGTTCGACAGTCTCGGTTCGTTTCGCGTGTGTTGCGTTCGGTTCATGCACTGCTCCTTTTTCTCAGAGGGAAGCGTGTTCCCTCCAGACCAGAAGGTGGCGCTACTGCGCCCAAAGCCAACCTCCAGTAGTAAACAGGAAGAAGAAGGAGGCAGCGTAGCCGATAATAAAAATCAGACGCCCCAACAGCAGTTTCTAGGTCTGCTGTATGGGACCACTTTGCATTTAGAGGGATGCACATGTTGGAATTAGCACTGTTTCCTCGCTTGCAATGCCAGAATCTCACCTACTTTTAACCTAAGACTGTCACAATAATGGATCAAATGTCAGACTAATTTTTTCTTTCAGTTTTAACCCGACTATACAAGACATAATAGATTTTCCTAACAATCAACATATACCGAACCGAAAACCGTGACCACGAAACCGTGAAGCGAACCGAACCGTGGATTTTGTGAACCGTCCCACCCCTACTTCATATTATACAAAAATTCATCCACACAGAACTGATCACATTTTCTGGGACATGACAAACATATAAACAGGCAGAAAACCAGAGGCTAAGAACTAACATAAAGGAAAGAAAGAACCCTCATATGTCTACTCGTGTATATACAAATCAATCTACTCATCTGGAAAGAAAAATAAAACTAATTGTGAAGCAGATCCACAGACCAGCAGCTATAGTAAATGTCTACTCACTGGAAGGTGTGTGAAGACCTGGAAAGTGGAGCGCAGGAAGTTGATGAGGTCCATGAGGTATCCGGACGCTCGTCCGTCCGACTCAGCCATGCCCCATTCGTAGTCTGCCAGCTGGATGAACTCGTCAATCTTCTGGTTCAGTTTGGTGTAAATCTCTCCCTCTGCAGCATGCCGAGCATCCTGAAAACGGATTTTACTTCCTTTAGTAGGACAAGTGTAGTTTAACCTTTACCTACAGCCATGGCACTGAGTATTACTATCAGAACTCTAGCAATGAGCTCCATCTGAAAAAAATCAATGCTAACAGAGAGCTGAGAAAGTCTGCTTTCTGTCCCCATCTGGTATATGGTGCATATTACAGTATTCAATTCAATTCAGTTCTATCTATATAGCACCAAATCACAACCTGGTTCCACAGGAGAGGACGCTCTGGCTCCTGTTCTACTTTTGAAGACTCAAGGAAGTACTATGAACTCTTTAAGATAAGATGGTGCCTGACCAGGAAGAGCTTTGTATGTAAGGATAAGGACTTCAATTCTATTCTGGATAGACAGGTGAAATATGATGTCTTTTACTGGTTCCTGTCAGAACACGTGCTGCAGCATTCTGCATCAGCTGGAGAGTCTTAATGGGCTTTTTCAAAGATCCAGTAAAATAAAACAGCACGGCTAAAACTGCAATTTGGATGGAAGCCAAGAAGAAAAAAGAAACTGAGGGAAGAGAGGAAAAAGAGCAAAGACCACCAGCAGCTCAGAGAGGAGCAGACTGACTGAGAACTGAGCCAGATGGCAACTCACCTTTCATTATATCCACAAACTTGCCGTATTCAATTAAATATCATACTCACATGTGACTCCTTTCAACATTTATAGAAACATGGTTGTAACATGAACAGAGACTGAAGAGTCTATCTTCAGATATAATTTCTTAAACTTGCTTGATTGTGTCAAATATTATTCCAGTTTGATTTTATACACACTAATAGATAACCAATGCAATTAAACTGAGTTTGGCATGTTTTTGATATTATCATACGTCCATTTAGTATCTTCAAAACTACAGTTGGGCACACCTGTGTTTTTCTGACGAAGGCTAAAATGACAGACTCCCGCTTTACCTTAAATGTGGACAGGCCGTAGAGCCTTGTGGTGTGGACTGTCTCTGGAGAGACGTTGGTGATATTTGTGATGAACTCCTCCAGATATCTGCAGGCCTGCTCCAGGTGGGTGGTGTTAATGATAATCTGCACCAGCTACAAAAAACAAAGCCACACTCACTCACTGATTCTGACAGACGGGTTTAAGACTGATGTGAGCCCGGTGCGCTCCCACCTCTGTCAGTCCTATGTGAGGTTTTTTGATCAGGTTTTGAAGACAGCTGCTCAGAGTTCTTGTTAGTAGCAGGTTGGTTGATTTTCTCAACATATCGTCGATTTCTGTTGAACTGGATAGACAAGAAAAAACGTTTAGATTCAGGAAGTTCACTTTCTCAGCCTGTCTACAGAAACGATATGAAGAAATGTGAGATGTGAAAACATCTTCTGGAGTGTGTGTCAGCAAACTGTGTGGGCAGAGGCTACAAAAATAAAGATCTCCACCCACACAGGTGTTCCAAAAACATCTATATGGTCAGATTTGTCATAGCTGAATCCAAAGTGGGTAACAAATGATAAAGACATGTAAGGTTAAGATGTTATGAGATTCAAATGTTAGCTCTATTAGTTTGTGAATGACCCTACCTGCGATGCAGGGACTCTGAGAACTTGAGGCTAGCATAAATGAACTCTTTGACCTGGGAATAGATCTGAGGGACAGACTGGGACATGGGCAGCTTCTTGGGAAAGTCCTGCTGCTTCCACAAACAAACAAAAAAACCCAGAACACAGCAAACAACAGTCATAAACAACATCAATACAGCTGAATGCAGGTTATGAGCTGAGAATGTACAGACACATCATAAATAAGACTACATGTTACCTTTTCAACCTCGGCGTCGTGAAAGGGAAAGCGGCTGACCACCAGCTTATACTCCTCCTCCGTCTCCACCGGGATGGGACTGTAGTTGTCCAACTCAAAGATCTCCCTGTAGAAAACAGCACACCTCACTGTTCACTAGCACTTTAGTTTTGAATGAAACGGCACAGAATTTACCACAGTTGTGTTCGAGATTTTAGAATATTTTATAACAAATACTCTAAAAGTACTGTTAGTGTAAATTAACATGTAAATTAACTACAAAAAAAAATCCAGACTGCAGGTTCCTCCTGATTCCTCCTGAGTGACCTGTGTCACTCACCTGTCTGAGGGCTTTCATGGTTAAACAATGTGTGGAATTATATTCTCATTTTCTGAACTGGATGTCTGTTTGTAATCAAAAACCTCAGGAAGGCCCACCTGAAAACCAGGGCCCATTTCTTCAGCAGGGTCTCATTGTACTGGTCTCTGACCTCGAACAGCAAGTCAAAGAGTCGGTTGACTGGGAATCCATAACCCTACATAAACACACGAATGTACAAAGAACCAGTAGATGTTAATGACAGCTGTCCCACTCATTTCTGTCCACAATCCGTACAATAATGCATAGATCTCAACAAACCTGTAATGTGTCAGCGAAGATAACTATCATGTTCTTCAGCTCCAAAACCAGGTCTGGGTCCTCACAATATGACTGCAGATGAAAACACCAAGAGATTAACAAAAAAAAACAAGAAAACAAGACTATTCTATTTGACAAAGAATTCACCTATACTGAACTCAACAGCAGTTTAGCCTCCAATTGGCCCTTTACAACATGTAAACCTTTACATCATTCAGTATGAGGCTTTAAAAACTGCAGTTGTTATTGTATTCAGTAATCAATGAAAACTATGTTCATTCAAATATTGGAGGAATTACAAGAAGAGTGGGGTTATTTTGTCCTTTCCCCTGCATAGTGTGTGCCGCATGTCCTATGATGCTGCTTGTATTGTGGTGCAGCAGAGGGGATGCAGGCCAAAGGAGAGACCACAGCCTTTGTCTGTGTCCTTGCTTCCTGCTGTGCAGTCTATTCTTTAAGCTGTTAGCATAATCCTCTGAGTCATTTACAATTGACTGGAGCCCAGCAAACAGGAATATGCCTTCTTAATCTGCTGTTATTGTTAAAATCTGTCTCTCATTAGGGCCCAATGACCTCCCCTTTCCATGCATGCGTCTCTGGGATTTGACCTCTTCTCTTGACAGTGACATCATTAGTGTGTCTGTGAGTAAACAAGCTTTCCCAGAGCTGTGCCTGTGTATCAGCCTCTGAATAAGGGCTCTTCTCAGATAAATAGATCCACAGCAGGCCGTATTATCTCTATTAGCTTCCAACAGACTCCTTCTTATTCACTATTTCTTGCCTGCTGGCCCCCAGTGCATGTGCTCATGCATGTGTGTGACTGTAAGCTAGCTTACTGAGTGTGTGCGCAGCACAGCAATGATCTTGGATAAGGCCATGTTCCACAGTTCATCCGTGTAGGCTCTGGTCACCAGGCCCTTTGTGGCATGGAGGATATGGTCCTCCACAACAAAAAACCTGAGCACAAAGCACAAAACTCCCATAAAGGCTGATAGTTTCAAAAACAAATCTGTCAAACAACGATTGAATCATATGAGGGGATGAGCTTACCCTACGATCTGGTTGAAGTATGTTCTGTAGCCTTCCACCGTCTCATGCTGAAACACAGTCCCATACGAAGCCGTATTAGCATAATGAACATTGATGGACAATTTTCTATTTCCACCAGGCTCATTATATGTCGACATATGGTTTTCCATATGGGACTTAATGCACAGAAATGATACCTAGCAAGCAGTACAGAAAAAAGTCAGCAAGTGTGAACACAAAAACAGTTGAAGGGTTCATCACATTAGCAGGAAAGAAATCTTTGGGCAAAGCGCCTCTTCGACTATTAGCTCTCCCAGCTCAGTTTTAGACTCAGCTAGAAAAGCCCATAAAATACCAGTCAAACGGTGGCTGACTTTGTGTCAGAGTTTCAGCCTACAGTGAGGAGAGAAGACTGTTCTTACATGAAAAGCAAGTCAGAAAGATGAGCCCCAGTTCTGGAAGAACATGTTCCAGATAATGTTATTTCGGAGTGCTCATTAAACATTTAATGATGATGAAGGTCCAGACGTTCCTTGCGTTTGAAGGACCTTTAAAACGATCTTTGTCATAGCAGATGGAGGGATGTGCAGGCTTCCAACATTAGGCTGTGCACAGTTCAGATGCTGAGAAGCTACTCTATTCAGCACTGTAAACTCAGCTACACTCCATAACAAAGCAGATCTTTTTTGTGGTTCTTTTCAACTATGGGACAATGCCAGAACACATATGACAGTACTGACACAACCAGGAGCAGGCCAAAGCACAGGACATGTATAACCACACTGGCCCCAGAAACAGCCGAATGCGTTTACATGAAGTATGTTCAAAACTGTGCTCACACAGTCTACAGTCATGTGACATCCATCATGACTTTAAACTTGATCAGATTAACTCTTTACCCTAAATCTTAGTTTTTTTTTATCTAATGAGTAAACTGATTAGATGTAGATGTAGGGTAGATGTAGGGTGCCGATATTTTATATATTTTATATTTTCGGTTGACCACCAAAGTAACCACTAAGTTGACCTCCAAAGCTATTTTTCCATCTTTCAAGTCCCTTCACAACTATGTCCCAAAGTTTATATATATATACATATAAAGTGGCCTCGGTCTGTGGGAATAGATCAATATTTCAAGTAGAACTCCTGGTATTGTCTGTTAAAAGCTTTTATTTTCTGGAATTGTCGGCTCTCTCATCGTCTCCTCTTTGGGCCGTTTTCCCTTCCAAAAGAAACTTGCCAAAGACGTCTGTTTTTTATTCATTTAGCCAACTTGTGGGTTACATTTTGGGCGAGACGTAACCGATAGAATCCGGTCATTTTTCAAAATAAAAGATTTACAAAAAAAAAAAAAGATCTTTCAGACTCGGAGAAGAAATACAACGGAAACGATAAACTATTACTTGGGCGTCCGGCGGCCCGTAGCCAGCTGATCCACGGCCCGGTACCGGTCCACGGACCGGGGGTTGGGGACTGCTCTATAATACGTCTGGAGCTTGTGTGTGATCCTGTTCGTGTGCAGAGCCAGGCTGTATCTTCAAAACTCTGTTTGCTGTTGAATAATTTGCTTATTCACCAGTGCTCAGTTGTTTATTGAACCTCACCAAGACTCCAAGTCGATGTATTGTCACACAAAAGGTTTAGTACAACTGAGTTATAGTCTGTAAAGTTGTGCTGGTACATGTCGACTATAAAGTCTGGTTATCTAAACTTTATTAATATGCATGTTTAATGTATGTATGACTCACCATGTTAGCCTGTGGCTGCAGTACCAGCCGGGCCTGTTTTTTCCTCTGTTTCCTGTAGTAGTTCTCAAAGGTTTCTCGGTCACCCTGTTCACAAGGAAATACCAAAAAAAACACTTTCTTTAAAAAAAAAAAGCATTTCAAAGTCAGGATCAGAGAACTGAAAAAATTAAGAAAAGAGAACCTTCTCCTAACGTCACAGGAAAATTTCATTTTACACAATCAGCCATGTGGCCATTGTTGTTTTTTCCTTTTTAACTCCACTGACCAGCCTCAAGATTAAAACAACAACAACAAATTCTGACTAAAGCTGATCATCTTTTTCCAATGTGTTACCCTGCTGGGAAACCAAGCTTAATCACTGTTGTGGTGAATGGGTTTGTGGTGCATTTGCATCAGCTCCAATGAGGTCAGCTGATACATGAAACAGGGGAATTGAGCAGGAAAAGGTTATGGATTGATATGCAGATACTCACAAGCACTGTGTAAATATGTAGACACCGATAAACAGGCGAGAAGTCCACCAGGTCCTGAGCTGTAAGAACCTGTCAGAAACACAACAAAAAGGGAATATAACCACTCTGCAGGGTTGTTCAACACAATACTGTCAGATGAAAACATGCGGAAAACTAAACATTAATGTCCTTTTATTGTTTTTACCTGTTCCGGTAACAGGGCTTACAGCTGATAGAAGCTGAGGAACATACTGGGAGAGGCTGGCAGTTCACCAAATCCCACTATGTCCTACACCGGGTTTTTAATTATAATGACTCTCCTGGTTATGGACAGCTAACTGGAGGTCAGTTATTCAGACTGTCTGGGAGGAGAAGCCTGCTTTAGTGGCTCTCTTTGGTTACACTCTTTCTCTCCCATGGTTCACTTCCCTTCCTCAGGTCCCTACTAGGGGAGTGTATTTTGTTATTGTTTAGTAGAACCCAGCTTAGAGGTGCATTACTGCCAACCAGAAATCAGAACTGCTGCATCCTGATGCTCGAGATGCAGAGTCTGCATTCAAACCACGTTTGAAGTCAAACTGAAGGTTTTTAAATGCTGAAGTGCTAAGCGACCAGCTTTCTTCCACCTTTAAATGACCAAATCATCACAATACAGACATTTTAATTTATATATTTATGATATAAGTCTACATAAGATATAATAACATAATAATATCATACTGTAAATGTACATAAGATATAATAATATAATAAAATTATAATATAAGTCTACATAAGATATTATAATATAATAAGATTATAATATAAGTCTACATAAGATATAATAATATAATAAGATTATAATATAAGTCTCCATAAGAAATAATATTATAGAGGAGATTTTTTTTTAAGTAGTAAGGTCATTTCATAAGTTGGCAACAACCTCCTTTATCTATATTACCTCTTCATCAGCTTCCTCTTCATCTCCAGTGTCATCCATCAGCAGGCCGTTGGGAATGTGAGTATTCGTCCTTCCATTCAGGGAGTACAGAGGTTTGGTGTAGTGGCCCCCGCTCTCCTGCTTTGCTACTACACTGTTAAATGTCCGGTGCTGCTGTGCCTGTGTGCACACACATGCACAATCTGATTTCATGGATACATTTCCAGAGCCACTGGTGGACTTATTGCATATACGGCCTCATACCTGTCTCATTGCTGTCTCCCCAACTTTGTTTGAGTGCTTGCGGATACTCTCCAGAAAGTCCTTGAGGTCCGACATGGAAATCTCTTTTATTTCCTCTCTCAGTCTGGGCAGGTTTTCAGCCATGATCTGACAGAACCTATAGTGACTGACCCTGCACAGGAAACAGCAGAACGAGTCCCACAGACCAATACAGTTAAAAATCAAAGAGCAACTCATTTGATTCAGTTAAACATTTTAAACATGGTTTGACATTGAGGATTCTTGCTGTCATTCATGTTGTTAGTGTGAAATCATTCTCAGATTCCTAGAGTCAGGGCTCTTCAACATTTTCCAGGCCAAGGAAGACCTCCACTATAAGGTGCTCTGACTTTAAGGCCTCAACTTTTCAGTTTCTGGCCTCAACAGTAAGCCAGGACGAGGCAGCGTGTTTCTTTAAGAGCAGTGATGGTGCGGGCCTACCTGGGAATATAGATCTTCTCCAGCTGCTCCATGGTTTTCAGAGCAGCATAATATCTGTGGAGACAGAGAGTACAGCCTCAGTCAGCCTGCAACAGTAGCTGAACTTTACATACCGCTGCTCAAGCCTCCACGTCACTACACGATATCTCATTATGCCTTAAGGATCCACTGGATTGGTAAAGGGAAAGTACTTATTTGGACTTGTTCTTCAGCCACAAAAAAAAATGTAGTGTTGCTGGCATAAATATGAAATGGTCTAACATCAAAGAGAATGGTCATAATGTGCAGATGAAGTATGGAAAAACGAGCATTTTCATGAGTTTTATACATGAGGCCACACATATTTCTTGTATCCTGATACAAAATTCTACAAATTAAAAAGGTGTTTTTTCACAAGACTGTACACAACACCCTCTGTAAGGTATTTTATTTTATTTATTGATGTACCAATGACTTTCTCAGATTCTAAGTTATCAAAAATCTGTTCTATTTGAGTCCACATAAATCACAAGAGTTCAGCATTAGGTCAGTGAGCTAAGCTCCCATCATTAGGCTGATAGGCAGGCTGTGAAGCGATCTAATTGGTTGGTCAGTGAGTGTAAAATTTATTGTGGACAAATGAATAGAAGACACATAAACTGTGTGGTGAAAAGGTTTGGCAAAATGAGGAGCAAGAGGACGGAAGACATAAAGGTTAGAGGTGGTTGGCGAATGAACAGAATGTGACCCGAGTGTCAGCACACACAGAACACAGTGATGTTCATTTGCAGACTAAATTCATAGATATGGCAGACCTTTCATTAGAGTTTAACAGAGCTATCTCTCTCTCACACACACACACCACAAGGTGGACAACATGGTCTAATTGCCTTGGACTGGCTGTGGGCCATACCGGGCCAGCAATGTGGGGGCCTTGTTGTGAACAAGGGCACACTGAGGGTCAATTGTCCCTTCAGTGAATAGTCTCCTCCTTTTGTACACAGTAATGAACAAGAAAGGGTCATTATTTTCCTGTCCAAAGTGAACTTCTCTCCCTTCTTTTTACAGATCGGCATGTAATACACCCAAAAAGGGAAGTTCATGAGGAAAAAATGAACTTCTGTTAAACTGAACCGAGGCTTGACCTGAAACAGCTGCGATATATGATGCCACTATGTTTTGAGTACAAAGGTTCCTACCTGCATACATTTGTATAAAAAAGATCATAAATACATAGAACCGCACAAAAAACATTTTGAGGAGAAACTTTGGCTACCGTGCAGCCTGAAGTGAGACAAATCCAATTTTAGGCCCTAATGTGACCTGTTTTCCATCTTTTCATCACAGTCTGAACAACACAGATTAGATTTTTTTTTCCACGTGGAAGTGTGGCCCTAAATCCCATCTTGTGGAACGGAATTTGGAACAAACAGGAAACTTATTGCGTTAGTCTGATCAAAAGCAGACTTGATGAATGAATGTGAACGGGCTCTTCTCACCGGAGCTGCACTCTGCCCAGCTGGACTCCTGCAGGTCAGCACTCAGCTGGACTCAAAAGTGTCCCTCACCAACAACACATTCAGCGTGTTGTAAGGGAGAGGAATTTAAGTGTGTATAAAGAAATACATTTGAAACTTTAGAAAACTGCTGTCATTCACAGTTTTATTGTTTTAAACTTGGTCAGGACCTTCAGACTATTTGGCAGCTCCATTAATGGCAGCATTTGGTTCAGGAACAGAAAAGTTTAAATGTCAAAGGAACGACAATCAAAAGTGCAAAGACAGCAGGGTTGAGTCCTCATACAGTCATATTGTTAGCACACACAAGGGTTTTAGAGAACCTCCATTCACTGCATTTCCTCCTCAGTTGTGCTTCCTGAGATGCTCACCTTTTGGATTCCAGCTGCTCCTTCAGTTTGCTGTACATCTCCAGCACTGCAAAGCAGAAGAAAAACACAGGAAACATTTTTATTCTAAGAAAATATTCTTCATTATGGACTGTTATCCAATCAGCAATCAGTGTGAGCAGAAATATTGTGTTTAAAAACGTTCAGTCATGGCTCCAGGACAGAAAATACTGGTCTGGGCAGATGGCTGCCCATCCAGAGACAGGTTCTGTTAGCTGGTTTTATGATTGGGCATCACACAAATGACACTGGTTTGGGCTCTCACCACACTGAAGACACTAAAGGAGCAGGATTTTTCAAATCTTGTAAATGTTGTTTTCAAAGGGAAACTGTTCTAATCGATACTCATGTTGAAATAAATCGGACGGCAGAATTGCAGGATAACATGTAGGCTAACTGACGAATGCCAAATCCAGAACAACAAAATGTTAAATAACAAGTAGACTTTATGAAAATGTTTTTCTCTTTCGGTATTTGTAGCTAAATGGTAATGATGTCGTCATCATCACCGCAAAGCCTCTTGATTTTAAAATGTTCACCTAATTAACATTAATTAACATTAATTGTCACTAAATAACAAGAATGAAATACAATTACACAGAAATTCTAATCATACAAAAACAATGTATTTGTATAATTACAAGGAGAGGAAGGAAATCCATCACTTTTAGCATCCGATCAAAACAGTTCAAACAAGAACAGTTCTCTAAGTTCCCTAAGTTCTCTAATGACATTAACAATAAATCATAAAGCCCCTTATACACACGCTCTGCTTAATCTGCTGTCAACAGAACATGCTTACACCACCAGAAGATCCAGTTGGTTGCATAATTTAACAAATAAACAAACAAATAACAGCAATCTTCAAAATGTCCTATTTTGTTTAGCTTTAGAAAAATAGTTTCCACAAGTCTCAACCTGTAGGCTAGACCAGCAGAAGAAACATTAATGTGTCGCTCTGATACTATTATTTACAACACACAGTGCTGCAAACTTGCTGATTTATATGGATTTTTAAGGTATAATGAAAAGATTGGGGATATAGACTTAGAAACGGAATTCCACTCGACAAAACATTTGTATCTGCACCTGAAATGGACGTTTTCCTGTTTTTCTCCAGGTGCTATACATTAAATAAAGAATTAAACATTGCCATGGGTAATACTGACTGCGAAACAAGCTGATTGTTAGTTGTCATTTCATTTACTTCCATTAAACACTGTGAGGGACCAGACTTAACGAGGACAAAGGTGTTCCAAAAATGAGAAAAATTTCAATTCAATTATATAAAAAAACGGTAAACAAAAGGTCAAACCTCAATACAAATAACTCAACTGAACAGCAACCAAACACAAGTAAAAACGGATCTCTAGACAGAACCAAGGCTGACTACCAGCACTGTAACAGACTGATCGAAGGGGCCTGAAGCTGAACCCTAATCAGATGTACCTGGGATGCAGAGCTGGAGCTTCTCCACTGTGGTGGCCATGTTCCTCTGTTGAATCCGACAGCGGATCACCTCCTCAGTCTGAGCTTTCACCTGTGAGAGGAAACACACAATGGAGCAAAACAACCTGTCTTCACTGGTAATGAGCCCACATGTGGTCACAGAAAAACAAAACTCAGTCCTGTGGCCGGCACATGCAGACACTTTTAGGGACTTACCTCCCTCCCAGATTCTTGTAGTCTTCGATTCGTGTCTGTCACTTGACCCTTGAAAGCAAACACAGAGATCAGTTTAATTGTATAGTCTTCAAATTGCTCCTCATATAACTGTCAATTCAAAATTCACTATCAAAATTCAAAGGTGGCACTAGTTATATAGTCCTGTAAGTCCAGAATGATGTTATTCTACAGTTTTCTTTGTTTTCCCTCACGTTTCAGTGAGTTTAACTGTATGGAATGATAATGGTCCCAGAAAATGTACTGAATAAAAGTGAGAAATAACATGGAGAACAAATCATTTCTTGTACATAATTTTATTAATTTCACCAATCAATAGGGATGAGGATTGAATCCATGTGCAAATAAATTCTCCCCATCTCTGAAAACTTGGTGCCATTAAGACAAGATGTACCAGCTGAAATTAGGTGCTTCAGTTAGTGGACATAAGGGCACGAGTCAGGCTCTATAAGTTAGATTTAGTAGTATTAATCGACCGTGAACTGATGATTTGTTCATTAAACTGATTTAGAATAGCAGCTTTAACCTTTAATTAAAGTGAGCCAACCACAACTTTGTCAACAAGACATGAAGCAGCAATTATCTGACAGGGATTAGATTTATTCCCAAAACACTGAGAATTATTTAAGTTCTCTGATCAACTTTAATCAGAACTAGAAATTACATTCTCTAATCTTTAAGGGTGGAGGTCAGGCTTTGCTATGGAGGCTGGGCTGTAGACCCGGATGGAGTTTGTTCCAGATCCTCAGGGACTGTGCAGGTCAGCTAGCTGTCCCTCATCAGGGACTTTTAATGTGACCCTAAAGATGAAAACGACCCTTCAGCACTGGAAGACTTCTTGTCTCATGCTGGTGCCCAGATTAAGGCGACAGTGGAGGCAAGGCAGGTTTATCTGGACAGCACATTTAGTGTTCAGGACAATTCAAAGTGCTTCACAAAGAATTTAAAAGCAGAAAAACAAGAAAAGAACCGACAATTGGACAGATAAAAAGTGAAGGGTTCAGATAAATCCATCCAGTTTCCATCAGCTCAGTTCAATAGATGTTTTTTATCTGGATTTAAACGTCCAGAGTTGGGTTCTGTCTCACGTCTTCAGGAAGACTGATCCAGGTTTTAGGAGCTGAAACGAAGCTTCAGCTAGTTTAGTTCTGACTCTGGGCCCCAGCAGGAGACCAGGACCTGGTTCTCAGAGTCCAGCTGGTTCCTCTGGCTCTAACATGAGGAGACGTGTACACCAGCAGAGCTGTTTTAGAGTCTGTTCTCTGAGAGCAGAGCTGAATGACTACAGACCGGTGGCTTTGACATCTCAAGACATGCCTGGCTCCCCCCCACAGCTACTGTTCTGGCTCACTTTCTTTTGAAGGGGGATGGAGGGGAGATGGAGACTGTGCACACCTGCAAAGGTGCTGCTAGATAGCAAACTGGGTCATAGGAGCAGAGTCCAGGACGGGCCCGAGCTGCCTGTGTCCACCTCCATTCTCTGATCCAGAGAAAACCCACGTTGACACGGGGAAAACGTGCAAACTCCCATCTCTGGAATTCTTTATGATTATGACTGGTCAAACAGTTGGTTGTGTATCAACACACATTTACACTAAAACACTAAGATAATTTCCGGATGTGTCTTAAAAACGTTGCTAGTTTAGATACTTTTGTGCTTGGCTGTGCCAAATGAGATGCCCCCTGTCCGTCCAGCCTTCCTCCGGCCGTGTGCTCCCCCTCTTCATGCCCTCTCTTTTCCCTCTTTACCTCCCTCACTGCAACTGCTCAGCCTTGTAATCAGCTCATTGTCCATGGAGAAGCACGGACAAAGACAGGCAAATTCAGATTAACCAGGCAGCGGGGACCTGCACCCATTATCAGTGCGCTGGGCCTTTCATGGCGTTTAATGGCTTGTGACAGGCTCTTTCTCACAGATTCAGTGACAAACTTCTCAATTCTGGGTATGGATTTTTGAACCCTCAGCTCTTGTCACAGGGCTGGGAGCCATGACCCAAATGACCAGTCGGCTTTTTGATGACATCCTTTTTAACAGTGGAGTGTCTAAATGAGGGAAACCATCTACATAACCACTGGTTCTTTTTTCACTTACAAGGCCACAGTATCATAGCAGGAGGGCCAAAAACAAAGACGGCGGCCATGACCACGGCTACCTGGCCCCAGTAAAGCTTAGACCCTGGTGCTTTCTGCTCCTGTTCCTGGACATGTCTGTGGTAAGGCCTCACTCTAAGAGCATGTGGTTCTGTGCTGTCATCCCAATTTGATTCCACGGGGACCAAAGCACTGTCCAAAACCAGCAAAAGAAACATGTGGAAAACCACGCGTTCAACTACCCTTATGCTAGAGATATTTTTTAATTAAGGCTACAGTAAAAAAGGGACAGCAGCAAAGATGGGAATCATGTACAAGAGCAAAGAATGTGGGTGACAGTGAAAGTGAATCCCAATAAAAGTAGATTCATTTATGTTATTGATCGATTTCTAGATATAATGTTAGTGTAGCTTAAAGATTTAACTCTCCTTGAAACCTGATTTTTTTTCTCTTACCATAAGTTTCTCAGCATCTGCACGAACTTTAAGAAGCTCAGTGATTGCATCCACAAACCCTTGGTGGTGGAAATTGCACATCTTTTCAATCTCACGATCATGGTTCCTTATCCTGGCATCCAGCTTTTCCATGAAGCGTCTATGGGCATTAGGCTGGTCATCATAAATGGACCTGAAAGAGAGCAGAGAAGAGGACGGAAAACAGGAAGATTTAAGTAATTACAGAGAAACTATAAAATGATACGGAGCTAAGTTTAAAAACAGAATGACAGAAAGCCTTCAGTCATCCCTCATTTCACTATGTGTAACCTGGGAAAATATAAATCTGTCACAGCTTGTCTTCATAGTGATTTGGGAGTTTTTTTAAATGCTGTAAATCACTCGGTTAAATAATAGCCATCTACAGCTGCAACAAACTGCAGGAAAATCAGAAGTTGGGGGGTTGGTTAATGATTTTTTCTATGTAATATTTCAGAGGTTTTCACAACTGGGCTGCGCACTATAGAAATCTTAATACACTATTTCTATGTTCTATATTTCCCTCTGGGAATACGCACATAGAGTTGGAGTTTAGATCCTATTTCACCACCACAGAGAGGGATGAGAACATCAGAAATAAGAATACCACAGTAGCAATGTGGCCAACCACCAACAGGGAGCTCTAGCTTCGTTTATGGGTCAACAGCTCCACCTGGTGGTAAGGAGGTGAATTACTAGATGTAGGTGTTGATAATGGAGTACATCTTATTGAAATATTTTTCACACTTCTGAAATGAACATGCATGGGGAAAGTTTATATTCCTGTACTCCCAAACAATACGGATGTCTCCCGAATGAAAAATTGAGAAATAATGGTGTTAGTATGGGGCAGGGTGGTTATTAGAACCAGAATTACTTTATTAATGCTTTGCGGGAAATTCTTTTTTTTGCAGTGCCCCCGTTTACAGAAGAAAAAAAATAAAATAGATAAACTTCACAATGAAGAGTATTAACAAAGATGCTTAGTGTCTAAATGATTTTTGTTGCACGTGACCAGGTTATTGCACATGGTGATGTATGAAATAAATAAATAACAAGTGATAAAATGAAATAACTATCAGAGAGTTTAAATTCTAAAGTTTGATGGCCACAGCCAGGCCTGACTTCCTGTGAGAGGAGTCTGACTAAAGCTGCTTCTGAGGCTAACCAGCACATCATGAAGAGGATGTGTAGAATTGTCCAGCATGGATTTTCTTCTGGCCAACATTCTGCTGTCAGAGTGCAGCTCCTCTCCAGACACCAGATTCAGTTTCTTAAAAAAAAAGTCTGAGCCAGTGTGTGTTATTCAGACTCCCCTAATTCAGCTGGCTAGTTTTTTTTTTTTAGAGTAAATCCCTGTTCAACAGGAGTCTGACAACGAAGTAAGTAGATAAATAACTTTAAACTTTAATAAGACATGCTCTGATAGGCCGGGATCAGTATCGGATTGGAAGTTAAAAAAAAAGTCCCTAGTCCACGTTGAGCCCACAGATAGAAACAGGAGTCACTGGGGCATTACTCCTTCTCACATCCACCAGTTCCTTGCTCTCCGCCACATTGGGAGGTTCTGAGGGGTCGTCAACTCCCTCATCAGGGTGGTTCTGGTCACATGCCTCTGAAGTGTGAGTCAGGTGAGGGCAGGCAGGAGGTGAGTTTTCTGGGTATTGTTCCTAAAAGTGCTCTGGAAGGAGGGTGACAGGTTGTGTCTAAGACCTCCTTCTCTGGTTAGTCATGGTTTTTGCAGGTTAACAAAGATGGCGTCCCTAAGCCCTCTCTCAAACCAGCTGTCTTCCTTGGCCAAAATGTCGACGTTGTTGTCCCTCAAGACTGTCCTTCAGCCTTCAGGTGAGCAGCTGAGTCCTGTCCGGAGGAGTCGGCCCTCCGGTGTAGCAAATGTTCCCTGTACAGCGTGAACCCGGTTGAGTTTGTGTTTTTAGAGGCAGAGGACTCCTGCTTCTGAACAGAGGCATGGGCATAGCACAGCTCGTTCCTGTTTACAACAGTATACTATGTTTAGCTTTAGTTAGCCTCGTTGGTAAAAGATATTGGCATCTGGAAGAGCTGCCATTAGCAAAATGAGTGCACAAGCGTGCCCAACCCGTTCCGTCATCTCCAGCCAGGATGCAAAGTTTCTGCCAGCCAGCCCAACGCTGCACGTGTGGTGAGCCGACGTGCGCGTGGTGGAGCTAAAGGAGGGACAGGCGACGCAGCACTGTGGGCACCAGCCTGTACTGGCAACCGGTCACAGAGCCAGTTACCCAAAGGGGGTCTTCCCCTGTGGTTCCTACAGCGTTTCTCCTGATAAAAGACACTGTATTAGCACCTCAAACTCAAAAAACATGCGTATGCATGTTGTACTCTGCTGAAGTCACCAGTGCTGTCTGACACTCTCTAACTTTAACATCGCTTTAAAAAATGTCTTAGATTAAGAAAACTGACCGTTTGAAACCGACACATTGCTCTTTTTTTGTAGTGTTCATTTCACTAGAAAATACTGAGTCAATCTATAATTGAGGTTACTACTTAAAACAGAGATCACCCAGATAAATACTGAGTCATACCTCCACCTCTGACGAGTCTACATTAACTCATTCGCTGCCAAAGACGTCTATAGACGTCTTTTCAAATCCAACCGCTGACTGCCAAAGACGTCTATAGACGTCTTTTATTTTTTTCAATGCGAGTGGCTTGGGGGACGATCGGCGAAAGTTTTTCCGTAAATATCGGCTTCTAGACAGAGTATGGACTAACAAATTTACCCTCTAGGTAGCTGTGCCACTTTTGATGGGAGATTAGCATAGATTGTAAGCAAATAAAAACAAACGCAATGGTTCGCTATGAGAGAAATGGCGCCGGTGAGACGCACGTCGAGGAAGAACGGAATAAGGTAGAAACAAAATCTTTTTTCCTGATGATAGAAGAGAGTCTACTCTTTCTTTTGGTGTGTTTGGTGTTTACATAGTCACAGCACAAACTATTCTGTGGCTCTTGAAAATTCAGTCAAAATTCTCAAAAAACTCTGGCAGTGAGCGACTCTCTGTTCTGAAAATGGCTGGCAGTCAATGAGTTAATGAAGGGATAAATAAAGCTGAGTCTAAGTCCATGGTTAGGCTGTAAATGCTCCTCTGGCCTACTGAGGGCTGGCTGGACTCTGTGAAACCCTTTCATTAAAACATTTTTTTTCCAAAACACACCAATGATCAGATAGCTAGCATGTGATAGGTAGAATGCCAACTCAGAGGGACACAGACAGTTTAAAGCACAGGTGTCAAGCCCCGGCCCCCCCGGCCCCCCGGTACAGGGTTCAGCACACCTGATGCCCATCAGTGACCATTAGCAGGCCTGAGCAAAGCTGCCTGTCCAGAGGAGATCCACTGAATCAGAACCAGGTGTGCAGAGGCTGAAAAAAGTCTAAAACCTGCAGGACAGCGAAGTCTGACACCTGGTTAGAGTGTGTGTGCGCCGTGCTAACGAGGAGGCAGAGTGTGTGTGTGTGTGTGTGTGTGTGTGTGTGTGTGGAAAGGCAGCGGGCATGGTGCACCTACCCCCTGTAGACTCTACTCAACAGCAGGTAGCAGCAGTGGGGAAACAGCAAAGAAGAAAGATTTTAGAGAAAATGGAGGAAAATGTCATAGATTTCAAACCAACCACATCTCTGTTCAGCTTAATCAGCATCAAGAGGTGAAGCTTTAAAATGACTCAGATTGCCGGCTAAGTGTGTGAACTACCCTCCTGCTACGACTCACAACCAAGATTCTTCATTTCCAATGCACGTTTCTTTTTTGGGGCTTGTCAAAATAACTCACTGGAAACCTGGAAAGAGAGTTTTCTCAAGATCTGACGCTGTTGGCCATGAAAATGTTTGGCTAATTCATCCAGTGCTACTTTCTGCCATTGGTTTTTGTTTGGTTCCCATACAAAGGCTTTGTATCGTGATAAATGGTCTGTATTTTGTAAAGGCTAAAAGCCTATACACCCTAACATGCACAGATAAAAGAATCAACCCCACGTTTTAAGAGCGGATGGTCAGTCTTTGTGTTCCACTTACTTCTCCAGTAGAGCCAGGGCCGTGGCTGGATTCACCCTCAGGTATTTAGAGTTTGGCTGCCCGTAGTCTGCTAGGTAGGTGGACCAGTCCCAGACCATGAAGAGGTCCAGGAGCTAGCACATATGGAAGAGTCAGAAAACAACCTTGACTTTAGAAACCCAGAGTGGGGAAGTTTCAAACGGCATCCAAAACTTTGACTGGGTGCTAGTGCCTACAAAGAAAGTCAAAGAAATGTTAACATTATGGCACCAGATACAAACATTTTCCTCTAATAATCTTCTTTTAGTTTATACAATAAGCACAAAATAGCAGAAATTCGAATGGCTCCTTGAGCCTAGTGTGATCACACACACACACACACACACACACACACGAACACACATGTAACAGATTTAGGACTGCCTTGTTTAAACTGGATTTGGGTTTACATATGTCCTCCTCTGAATACCTGCAGGAAACAGTAACTGTGCTGTATTTCTATAGCACTTTTGCAGTCTAAATGATGACTGAGGTACTTTCCCACCATTTGCCACGTTCACTCACAGAGCACAGGTCCATTTCCTCTACAGAGGCCTTTTATGCCTTCTGATGGGGGCTAGTTAAGCCACCAGTTTCCAACTGACTGTCAACGTCTCAGCCTTGTGAGCTCCAGGGGTCCCTGCAGGACTATTCATAAGCAGGAGAGCTAAAGGCCAGTAGCAGGCCAGAAACCCGGGAGTGGTTCTGGACTCAGACCGGACTCTTAACACCCACATTAAGACAGTAGTGAAATCAACTATTATCACCTAAAGAACAAACTGAGGACTAAAGGACGGATCTCTCAGCAGGATCCAGAAACAACTTGTCCATGCTTTTATTTTCTTTATTTTCAGTAGAGTGGACGAATGCAGGGGCTCTCTGAAAACCCCCATCAGACGGCAGCTCTTTAGAAGGCTGCTGCCTTAGAGAAGACTCCAGCCCACATCACTACATTCAACTTCTTAGACATTTACACTGTCTGTCAGAGTAGATTCTGAAATCCTGATGCTGGTTTCTGAGAGGTCTAGGGCCCAAATACATTTCTGATCTCCTGCTCCATTATGAACCAACCAGAACAAACTCCCAGAATGCATCACAGTTGCTGAAACTCTTAATTACTTTAATCTAAAATGGACTAGCTTTCAGTTGATTGTCCACTTCTCTGACCTGTGTGCTATTCTCAGAGAGCTAACAGCGTCCTCTCCTTTGGCTCATGGAAACTAACTCTGGACAAACAGACGTGTCCTAACGGGGACACTACTTTATTTTCCATTCTCAGCACGTACAAATAGAGCATTTCAAGTGTGTCTTTCAGTGTGAACAAACAAACAAACTTGTGTGTTTGTGATGCAGATGATCCCCTGGAACTGGGTAGACTATGGGGGATAAAACTGAAAGTGCTTTTTATTTATTTATCCAAAGACAGACGTAACATGCTCCTGATGAGCTGTTGTTGGTTCTGGGTCTGTGATGCTCTGAGGTGTAGAGAAAAGACCGAAAAGGTCAGGGAGGGGCTCCTCTGCGACACGAGGAGTGTGTAGCATCAGCAGAACATTTCAAATGAACTCCCCAATGACCCCAAGTTAACCTGCTGGAGCAGACCCCCCCCCCCCCACTCACATGCATAGTGTATGCTAATGTCCCAGGGTGAAGCAGCTGGGTGTTTGAATCATGTTGAAAGAGCAGTGATAGAGCAGCTTAATTATAATAGCATTATTCAGCTAACTGGCTTCCACACACACAGAGAGACTCAGCCACAACACATTCTCACCTGGAGCCGAGCCATAAGCCATCTCACTCAGCCCTCCAGAACAAAAAGCTAAGGGGATTAAGGCCTTCCCGCTAATGCCTTTAAGGAAAACTTGAGCTTAAATTGGATTCTTTGTGTGATCTGGATCTTTCCATTATGATAACGTGGCCTGAGACCCTGACCCACATTAACACACACACACAGACATATCGTGTTTCCACACTGAAAAGTTTGAAACTTATTGTTGTATTCTTTAGTGCTGTGAACCATCTGTGTCATTTTCAGTTCACAGAGCTTTGAAAACTGAAAGCATGGCAACAATCTTTTACCCAAGAACTCATGAAGTTAGTATGAGTGCCATGAAATATTTTGAAGGCGTTATTTGTCCCACAGCCAGATTAAGTTTCCAAAAGCCCTTTATTGCCTCTCTCTGGGTTTCAGCTGAGCCACTTAACCCTCCCCTTTGTCTTGAAGCCATTCCTGCCAGTGGTGTGTGAAGTGTTGCAGAGTCTCTTCGGTTTGTGCTGACCTGTTAATCTGAGCTGTGTGAAGCTGACACCCCACCCACGTCAAAAAATTCAGCAAATAGTCTGAATGGTTAGTGCTCCGTTTGTGCAGGTTTGTGCCGTTAAAATTTTCGTTTGTGCAGTTTTGGTTTCTGAGATATTAAAAATTGTTTTTTAGGTCATCTAGAGTTCACCATCCCCCCATATTGCTCCAAAACAAACCAAAGTGGGCTAGTTCGTTAGTGCTCCGTTTGTGCAGGTTTGTGCAGGTCAAATTTTCGTTTGTGCAGTTTTCGTTTTCGAGATATTAAAAGTTATAATTTTGGCCGATGACGTCACCATCCCCCCATATCGCTCCAAAACAAACCAAAGTGGGCTAGTTCGTTAGTGCTCCGTTTGTGCAGGTTTGTGCAGTTAAACCTGACGTTTGTGCAGCTTTTGTTTTCGAGATATTAAAAGTTATAATTTTGGCCGATGACGTCACCGTCACCCCATCTTGCGCCAAACAAGAAATGTTTTGCTTTACCGCTAAAGTTCGCAAAACGTTGAGCTTTTCAAAATCCTTGAAGCCCATACACATTTTATGTAAGAAATTGGATGAAATGAAAGTCGTTGCATTGAAAATAAATTTACTAAATATTAAGTACATTACTAGGATGAACTTTGAACCAATGACACATTTCCGTTTTACTCTGCAAAAACTTTGCTCAAGCAACTAGCAAATTGGCTGTGGATTTTTTTTTCTTTTTTTTTAACCGTTATAGGCTAATGTATATTTTTTACACGTTTGCTGCATAATCAGCAGACAGTACGTCAACAATGTAAATATAATTGTTCAGACCACCTCCGAAATGAAAGCACAATTGAACAGGTTATACACATTACGTTAGGGTCAGGGCTGCATGTCCTTTATTAGCAGGATTCAATTATTGTGGAGAGAACGCTACATTCGTGAGAAAACATTGCTATCTTGAAACATTACTTGAAATGAGACACATTTTTTCTTGTTCTAAGTCTTTATTAAAGTTCAAAACAAAAGGTACACATTGTACAACAGCTGAAAATCTGAAGAATTAAAAGAACTAGCCCACTTTGGTTTGTTTTGGAGCGATATGGGGGGTGGTGACGTCATCGGCCAAAATTATAACTTTTAATATCTCGAAAACA
>JABUIW010000186.1:170525-225589 GCA_013363375.1 Menidia beryllina | reverse complement strand
GGAGACCATTTTGGCCAGGTTAGCATGGAAACACAACACATTAGGATCAAATTTGGTCTCATCCTGTTAGGGCAAAATAAATGAGTATTAAAAGTATTAAAAGTATTTGTACTGGATAAAAAAATAGTAATTTTGTCTTTTATATTAAAAAACCTAAAAGTATTTGTACTGGTTCAGTAGATGATGAGGATTTAGCAGACCAGTTATGTTTATCTAAGTGGGTTGAAAGAAAGTCTTTAGGGCAGAAAAAGGTTTCTAAAGTGAGTTTAAATCAAATGATATATTAAAGATATATGATAACAACACATATTGATCAATTATCATCATTTCTGCCACTTTTTAGGATATTTTCTTTAATTAATCCAGCGTTTAAAAGTATGACACTGAGAAAATCTCACCTTTCTGGTCTGATCATGAGAAAACTTTGAAATTCACAAGGCTAGTTAAACACATGATAAGGACTAAAGTTATTTTAATCAACACATATTGATCAATTATCATAATTTCTTCCATTTTTTTCAATATTTTATTTAATTAATCCAATGTTTAAAAGTATGTCACTTACTTTAACAACAGTGATTATGTTGGAAAAAAATAACACTTAAACATTTGGGTAAGAAACTTTCCTAAAGAGGTTAGATTTTGCTTCCTGAAATTAGGGATGTATTTCCTTGTAATCTGTCACATCCAGAGAAAGATGGAGACCATTTTGGCCAGGTTAGCATGGAAACACAACACATTAGAATAAAATTTCTATAACAATCTTATGGTGCACTGCAGAAAAGGTCGAAGCCAGGATACTTTGAATGATCAACCAGTGAGGTACGATTCAAACCAGGAGTGTGCTCTCCCTGTGATGCCCATGCTTGAGAGTATAGATAAACTGTATATTTCTTACAATAATGAAGAAATTATCTGTAACCAGATGCCTTTTAACTCAATCGAATTTATTTGAATAAAAGGCACATCACTAAAATAGTTTTTTTTTTAAAGATTTTGTTGGCTCTAGTGGCCTTTAATTACAGTAGCTTAACAGGAAGGGGGGCAGAGATTGAGAGGGGGAGACCTGCGGGAAAGGGCCATGGGCTGGATTCGAACCCAGGCCGCCCGCTTGCGAGCAAAGGCTCTGTATATGGGCGGCCCGCTCTAACCATTAGGCTACGGCTGCGGCCCACTAAAATAGTTTTAAAATGCATTCTGCCAATAAAATAAAACAAGCTTTGGAAAGCAATAATTACTTAGTGTTTCAAATTGATTCATTCCTCCAGTCTAAACATGCAGACTTGTGGGTGACAGTGGTGAGCAGGTGTCGCCTTAAACGGATGGAAACCTTCAAAACAACCAGGGTTAGTCAGATAAGAGAGGAAACATGGGTCACCACACTTCTAAAAAAGAAAAGCAAAAGTTAATGACAACAATAAAGTCACAAGTACGTGGAGAGGAAATAAACCACAGGGAAGTTGTATCATATGAGCCCCATCAGCAGTATATAAGGATTTCTAACAGAACTGTGTAACAAGCAACACTTTTCAGAACATGAAATATTTATGTGTGATTTTTGCCTGCGTTTCCATTGCTGTGTAAAGTAAATCTGTATTTTTTTCCCTGTTTACCATATGAAAAGTCTTCATCTGCATGTAGATTACTCTATGAGGCGGAAGTAAAGGCAGTACAGTGTTTCTCCATTATCTCACTGTCTGTTTAAGATTAAGCAGCAGGAGGCAGCAGATCTACAACACAAGAGCAGAAGGCTTAACCAGCTTGTACACATCAGACACGTGTAGAGAAACACAAAAAAACACTGAACTTCTTCGATTTTGCTGAGTTTTCCCGTTTGTCAAAACTAACTTCTGAAATTCCCCATTTCTATGCCTTGCTCATACAATATGTTGTTGAATATTCATAATACACTGTTGACCATAAAACTGGAATGAGGATTTTGACAGTGTGATAAATTGTAAAAATGCGTATCTATATTTTTAAAAAACTATGCTTGCGTGAATAAAATCTGTCAGAAAGCATTGTAATGCAGACACATCTTTTTCTTTTTTTCCATCTGCCTAAGATGAACTGTTTTGTCACAGGGCTGTATTAGCCTTTTAACACAACTGAATGACTAAACAGTTAGAACAGGAGTACTCTATCCAATTTTTGGCCTCATAATGAAGCTTATGAAATAGCATTTAGTGGCATCTTCTTTTAAGGAGAAGACTGCTGACAAAAAACTTTCAGGTGTCATGTTCCCAGCTAAACAGAAGTGTCTTCATGCTGGATTTAAACATTCAGTGTTAACAAAACACCTTATTGGAGAATACACAATTTAAAAAAACTGTGACAAAACAAGAACCAAGAAACTCTGGATGTGATCTGACATGCAAAAAACACTCTGAAAAGACAAGGGGCCTACACAAGAGGGGAGACGAGGAACAGGTGGACACAATCAGCAATTAGGGGAAGACAGACTGTTGCCACAAGAGGGAGGCAGTTACCATTTCAAAATAAAACAGAAAATAACAAGACCAAGACATGTCAAAACAAATTTAAAAAACCCAGGCATGACAGCTTGGTCATATGCAGATCATTTAGTAAAATAAACAGCAAGTAACTGGCTGTATTCTCTTAATGTTTAGACTTGTTTTAAGATAGCAAGAGTAAGCTCCAGGTGAGTGCCTGGTGACTGGCTCAGTACTTAAGGTGAACATCTATATGGGCCCACCACTGATGGGAGGACTTTTTGGTTAAGGTGCTCTGTGAGCTGGGAGGCAGGCAAAGGAATGGGTTTGCTGATTCCAGGTTTCAGAGAAGAACTGTGATGTGAAGCCACAATCTCTGCGTGGTGTTCTGCATGGGTATGTCCAGGGGAATACACTGTTTCTGGACAACGTACCTGGGCGATGTTTTGCTTTTGGACCCCTGTGCTATTCACGGCTTGTCCCTTACAAAGACCATATTCCAGAATAAGTGGGTGCATATCTATACCTGGAACTAGGCCACCTTAGACCAGTAGTGGGCAGTCAGGGCCTGCAAGACCTTCTCCGCTGGCCTAAATGTTTTAGGATTCAGATATTGTTTTTGGCTAAAACAATACCTGAATCAGCAACATAGGTTAATTATATTGATTATATTGTATGGTTACATTACATTGAAAATTTCCCCACTGTGGCATCAATTAAGTATTTTATTCTATATTTTACCCTTGAATCCATATTAAATAATTCCAAATGGTCTGTCAACTTACTTTCATAGCTTTTACCGCTAGTTGTGCCGGTTCCAGAAGTGTATTTTTATACAAAAATATTTAACCAATCACATTTGAGCTTTTATTTATTGCCAGCGTCCAGAAATCTACCTGGAGGACTTCACAATTTCTCATGTGGGCCCTTTGGCATAAAATATGAATGAATATCAATGAAACTGACACTTCAACCAATCAGATTCTGAGTTGGAAACATCAAGGCCTTCTAGCAGGTGTATAGTCCTGTCGGCCTATTTTCATCTTGTGAGTGAAAAGTCAGAGAACCTACTAGTTAGAGCTTGCAAACTGTATCTATGTACTTTCAGTATTAGCTGAGGGGTGAATTAATTAGGTACTTGGGTGACGAGTGGAGCAGAGCTGCGCACTAATGACCACCTAGTTTCGAGTTGGATTCAAGTGACCCAAAAGCCAAAAGTCTTCTATCATTTATCCATTTCTTGTCGATCATTCATTGAAAATCTTAAAAAGGTGTAAACAATAAAATGATCCACCATAAAATAATAAATGAATTAGATGTATATGTACAGTGGGGCAAAATATTATTTAGTCAGCAATGATTGCACAAGTACTTAGTAGCGTGAGACAGGTCTGTAATTCTCATTATAAGAACACTTCAACTATGAGAGGCAAACTGAAATAAAAAGTTATTTTTTTGTAAAATGATGGTGGAAAATAAGCATTAGATTCTCCACAAAAAATAAAGATTTCTGGCCCTCACAGACCTGTAGCTTCTTCTGTAAGAGGATCTTCTGTCCTCCGCTCGTTACCTGGATTAATGGCACCTGTTTGACCTCGTTATCTGTATAAGAGACACCTGGCCACAGCCTCAAACAATCAGACTCCAAACTCAACCATGGTCCAGACCCAAGACCTGTCAAAGGACACCAGGCTGGGGAGAGGGAATCTGTATAGGCAAGCAGGTTGGTGTAGAGGAATCAACTGTGGGAGCAACCGTAAGAAAATGGAAGACATACAAGGTCTCCCTCGATCTGGGGCTCCACGTCAAATCTCATCCTGTGTCCCCTTGCTTTGGCCACTGCATGTCCAGGCCCGTCTGAAGTTTGCCACAGAGCATAGAGATGACCCAGAAGAGTTTTAGTGGACTATCATGTGGTCAGATGAAACCAAAATAAAACTCAACTTGTCGTGTTTGGAGGTATTAGCGAAATAGCACGGTGTGGCGATATGCTTGCTAACATGCCAGAACAACGTAGCTCAACGACAGGTGCCAGAAAGTCCAGAACCACAAACTGTAGTAGTGCTACGCCCGATGGAAAACCGCACCATCTACCCTGCACGTCTCCAGGTTGTTTGCGCTTAAAAAAGACCAAACCCCCATCATGAGCCAGGCTGTGTAACAATATCTTTACTCCATACTGCCCCCTTTGTGACCAAAGTCTGTCATAGCTTGTGAACCTGTGGTGTCCCACTTACAATCTAATTCACATCATTTTGATGAAAACAAATGTAACATTAAACAAGAAACATAAAAATACATACATGGAGCTATACACAACATTATAGGGAACTAACCTGCCTGTGGTTTGGCTACACATCAATCTGGTACTGCAAATATGATTCCACCAGCCACTGGAGCTGGGAATCGCATTGATGAGGATCAAGTGAGAAGGTGGTCAGTTAAATTTAGGCAACTGGACGACGTACACCAAGTTGTCGGTCTTGTTTCTGGGTGCCTTGTCTTTGGGGTGAACCAGTTTTTGTCTCAGGGTGTTGCTGGGTTTAAAGTGCACTGGTTCAAAATCCTCCCGAGTTTTTTAGAGACTCCAGACACATATGGAATGATGACGTTCCTCCTTCTGTTTTCTTCCCTCTCAGCAGGCTTCTTCTTGTTGGCCTGGTGAGAAAAAGCCCATCTGGGATCACCACAGTTCTGCAGAAACTGCAGAAACGGTGTGAAAAATTGAGTTGAAGCTTGAAACATAATGACACGGTGGCTAAACTCACCATGCCCACGAGAGAGCCGAGGCCAGCTCGCCTCGCCCACGGGGGGCTAAGCTCACAACGACAATAAGGACCCACTGGGGCCAAAGCCGTTTTGGTGGTACTTGGGTTTCTGCCGCCACGCTCCTGTCCCCTGGCAGTATTTTCGCCAACTGTTGCCACTTTCCCGTTCCCCGCCGGGGATGACGCCTGTAGTGGCTAAATGTCCTTTCTTGGCTGGTGACCATTTCTTCGTTTTGATGAATGCAAATAACCCCTCGGTCTGACGGAAAGAACGAATCTACGCGTGTTATGGTTTTAACGACGGTAGAAAACGGTGTGTTCACCCCGTCTTTACTGAAAATTCTATACAGACCAAAAAAAGCTGTGCGACCAAAGCGCGAGCTCCGAACGTTATCGCTCAGCGTCGGTTTCTATTGGCTATTTAGTCAAGATCATTTTAAACATTAAAATAAATGCAGATTAAACTAAAATCAATTATAAATTAGCAAAGCAATAACTTAGTGAAACTGCAATAATAAATATTCTATGAAAACATTGAACCAAAATCATCCCAAAATAGTAACTAAACATGAGCATAAATTAGTCCATTGAAAATGGCACCAACAACGCCACTCCCATGTTCCTCTGGCTGGTTTGCTGAACATGGTTAGAACTAACGCTTTTACGAGACCTTAGAAAACATCCTTGCCTTATGTGAAATATTATGGATGACCAGGGCCACACATGCAGAAAGTCCCATGCGTCCGTTACGCCCATGACCTCAGCTCAGCTTCCCACCTCAAAGAACGGGACTGAAAATTAAACCGACCCCTCAGGAGGTAAAACAACTGATTTGCACAGCCGAATATCTGATCCTGATGAAGACCATGAGCCCGAGGAATTAACGATGATTACAGAAACTCATTTACCCGTGATTGAAGTGGTCGGTACAAATGGACTCATCATTTCAGTGATAGGACGATGACGAGCTTCTCTCATCTGGGTGATGATGCGGAACACACTCACACACACACACACATACACTATATTGCCAAAAGTATTTGCTCACCTGCCTTGACTCACATATGAGCTTAAGTGACATCCCGTTCCTAATCCATAGGGTTCAATATGACGTCGGTCCACCCTTTGCAGCTAGAACAGCTTCAACTCTTCTGGGAAGGCTGTCCACAAGGTTTAGGAGTGTGTTTATGGGAATTTTTGACCATTCTTCCAGAAGCGCATTTGTGAGGTCGCACACTGATGTTGGACGAGAAGGCCTGGCTCTCAGTCTCCGCTCTAATTCATCCCAAAGGTGTTCTATCGGGTTGAGGTCAGGACTCTGTGCAGGCCAGTCAAGTTCATCCACACCAGACTCTGTCATCCATGTCTTTATGGACCTTGCTTTGTGCACTGGTGCACAGTCATGTTGGAAGAGGAAGGGGCCAGCTCCAAACTGTTCCCACAAAGTTGGGAGCATGGAATTGTCCAAAATGTCTTGGTATGCTGAAGCATTCAGAGTTCCTTTCACTGGAACTAAGGGGCCAAGCCCAGCTCCTGAAAAACAACCCCACACCATAATCCCCCCTCCACCAAACTTTACACTTGGCACAATGCAGTCAGACAAGTACCGTTCTCCTGGCAACCGCCAAACCCAGACCCGTCCATCAGATTGCCAGATGGAGAAGCGCGATTCGTCACTCCAGAGAACGCGTCTCCACTGCTCTAGAGTCCAGTGGCGGCGTGCTTTACACCACCGCATCCGACGCTTTGCATTGCACTTGGTGATGTATGGCTTGGATGCAGCTGCTCGACCATGGAAACCCATTCCATGAAGCTCTCTGCGCACTGTTCTTGAGCTAATCTGAAGGCCACATGAAGTTTGGAGGTCTGTAGTGATTGACTCTGCAGAAAGTTGGCGACCTCTTCGCACTATGCGCGTCAGCATCCGCTGACCCCGCTCCGTCAGTTTACGTGGCCTACCACTTCGTGGCTGAGTTGCTGTCGTTCCCAAACACTTCCATTTTCTTATAATACAGCTGACAGTTGACTGTGGAATATTTAGGAGCGAGGAAATTTCACGACTGGATTTGTTGCACAGGTGGCATCCTATCACAGTTCCACGCTGGAATTCACTGAGCTCCTGAGAGCGACCCATTCTTTCACAAATGTTTGTAAAAACAGTCTGCATGCCTAGGTGCTTGAATTTATACACCTGTGGCCATGGAAGTGATTGGAACACCTGATTCCGATAATTTGGATGGGTGAGCAAATACTTTTGGCAATATAGTGTATATGCTAATGGAACTGCAACGAAGTGACACTTGGCGAAAATTACTTAGGTGAATGACTTAGATGAATGTTTTATATGCCATCAGTATTTTAAAAGAACGTTTTTTTACCCCAGATAAAAGAAACATATGGTTACTTACATGTGAAGCATACAAGGCGTCCTACTCTTTGTACGTTGTAACGATTATAAATGTGTAGTTGCAACAGATCGCATATTTACCTTTTGTGTAAATCTTTATTTGTTTGCCAGTAAATATACTTCAGGTTAGATAAGAATGCAAAAACAATAAAAATGTTGGGCTACTTTCGCTAAACATAAGTAATGGATTGCATGTGTAAACTATGAAATTGGATCATCAGTTGGACATGTTTAGCTTTACTGGGCGATGTGAGTGGGTTTACGGGGGACACTGTTGAGTGCCTGACAGACAAGATAGGGAGTGGTGCCAAACAGACTAATTTTAGGGGCTTGAGCCTATCCCAGATGACAATAAGTGAGAGGCAGGATACACCCTGAACAGGTTTCCAGTCCAATTTATTGTTTTTATTTGAAACAGGTCTGTTGTTCTTACTTGATAGACAGAAGAGCCCAGTGATTTTGGACTAAGAAAAAAAAGAGGATTTATAAGAGGCTGTGAATCAGTTATCATCACCCCTTAATCTGACTATATGTGCTCTGAAAACCTGACACAATTAAATAGGTTTTTGAGTCTTTTCATTAAGAATAGAAAAGAATAGAATTCTTTTTTGATCCCAGAGTGGGGAAATTTACACGTTACAGCAGAAAAAAAGGGAAAAGGCACACGCACATAGATAAAGGTTATTTACAATTAAAATGATAAATTTGCATTGTTATTTACAATGCAAAGTAGTGTGCAAGACACAGATCAGCCAGACAAATGGCGTTTATACAAGTCTAAAAGCTGTGAATGCAAGTTCAACTATATGCATCCGTCTTGCCAACTCCAAGCACTACTTAGTCTCAAATTGCATCAGATGCACTTTATTTTCTTCCAGTTTTTGACATGTCTAATATCTTTTATCCTCTGTTCCTGTTCATCCAGAAAGCCAATCCTGGTCTGATTATTCATTTTAGGGTTGCTTTTGGACTTTCAGGCATCTTTTAAAGGTTAGCCCAACTATCCATATTGCAGGTCAGCTTCATTCTTCTTAAATTGGCTCTTCAAACTACATAACCCTTCATAAAGCATGCATGAAACATTGCCTTATGAGATCTAATCTTTCACAGGAACATGGGGGCAGACAAAGGCCCCTGAGCAGGGGCAGGGTCTTATTTCTCTGCTAAACTGGGTGCTGGACTGCCTACTGTTGGGTTGTTACCGCCGTAGAAAAAGCTGTGTTAGCATAAGATGACATTGTGGCTTATAATATTTGGCAGTTTTGATTTTATTCTGTTGCTGCAATTCTTCTTGAGCAGAACGCTTCGGACATCAGTGTCGTTGACGTGTCAAATGTCTCAAAGTACTATCTGTTGTTAACCGTGCATTTCTTTCCGCCACACCTGATGACTGTGAACCACCCCCACCATGATTGTACTGCAGTTCTGGAACTGGTTTGCACTCCAAGGCCAGATTCGTCTGACACACCTCAGTTTAATTCAGACACGATTCTTTGAAGATGGATCAGCATCACACCTTTAGTGTCTCCGCTGCTAGCAACCTCCTATATCAAAGACAGAGGAAAACTCTGACCATCAACTCCATGAGTCAATGCGTCCATGTGTACGCAGAGGGGACAAATAGTTGGAGTGGCGTGTTTTGGTTTACTCATAATTATACTTGTTCACCCTATGGTTTTTAAAGTTTCAGAACACATCAAACAATTACTCTCTTGACCTTTGAAACATTCCATTGTAATAGTGATTGCAGTTTCCTTTTACATTGACAGAAAAATAAAAATAAAAAACACCTTTCACTTATTTCATCCTTCAACCTATTTTTTAAAGCTTTCAATCCTTTTTTTTTTTTTTAGTCAGTTAGCCCTGGGGACCGTAATGAATTTTATCCCAAAACTTAAACTATTTTCTCCATGAATTTTCTTATTTTAGCTATATTTGGAAAATATTTCAGTTTATTGTTTCCTAATGTTGATTAGTATGATATGCACCATTATATTAATAAGAAGAGACTGGAATGGAAATTTTTAAATCTGATTACAGGCACAGTTTTACTGATCATTTCCCCCTGTTGTTCTGAATTTGGTCTGTTCGGTCTGCTCTCACATAAACTTTCCTTTAAATGAAATTATTATCTCTAGATTCCTCAGGCACAGACTAAGACTACTGTTAAAAATGAAAGATTACAGAATTAAATGTAAAACCTCTATCCCATCTTCAGCACCTTTTCTGTGAGCTAAGGAAACTGTAAATAGTTTCTGACCAAAAAAGGGAGGGACCCTTGGGTTGTGTTTGCAGATTGGCATGTAGAGCATGTAGAGTGGGAAGCCTTCCCAAATAACATATTTCAGCGAAATCCAAACATAGATGAAACAAGAAGCAATGTAAGAAAAGGTAAATACAATTTAAGTGTATAAAAATGTCTGTATTTATTGTATTTATTTACTGTTATGTATTTATTTTATCGTAATCATATGGTTAACCACTATGTGGAGAGAGTGGAGAGTGGCTTTTGTGTAGAAATGTACAGATTTTTTGTCAAAGTTTTAAATGGAAGGCAGTTTAGCATACTCTTATGGAAGATCTCATGGTCAGCACAAGTCAATGGGTAATTTGAAAAAGTAAAACAACAGAGAGACACGCTCAGAGTGTCAAGATTTCCAAGGTGCAAGTATGTATGTTTGTATTTTATTCTGAAGTTTCAACTACCAGGATCACCAGCAAAGGCATTTAAGGAGCTGGCTGTGGTTCATTCCTTGCCGAGAATTTAGAATAAACCTTGTGGAGGGTCTCTGGTCTCTTGAGTGGCTCTCTAGATGTGGGTCAAGATGCTTCCTCGCTCCGTGACACAGAGACATGCTGAGAGTAGGCAAAGCATTTATTTAACATGAACTGACAGTATAAATCCACACAGACAATAACAGTCTTTTACATCTGTAAATATGAAAATGTACAAGAGCAGTGTTGTTGGAGCGGAATCAGTTTAGGTTCTAAAGCTTAAACCTAATAGACTTACAGAATACTTTCAAAATAAAAGTCTCTTGGCTCTCGAGATAACCAAAATATTTGACTATTACAGAAAAATTATAATAAAATAAAAAATAATAATTGCAGAAAATATTTGTCCGGCAAAACTGAATGTACAGTACATGACAGGAGTAAGACAACTTTAAAGGAGCTATTTATACATAAAAAATGTCAAGTCTGGATCATCCATCCATTGTCCGCCGTTTTGTACCGGCGGGGGAGCACTAAGTCCATTTCTCTTTTTCATCATAAGGGGTCCTTGGACTGCACTTTGTCTGATCCCTCGCCCGACTCTGGACCAGTTTTAACTTAAACATAACTTTAACCAAGGGAATCAAATCTCATCACAATGTTACAATCACTGAAATACTCCTGTTTGAGGTAAAAGCTGAGACTGAATTCTTTCACGTAACCTTGTCATGGACATCTATTAGCCCCAGCAAAAATTGAGCCAACAAGCTTACATTCATGTTAGTGAACACATTTATTTACAAATATTCTTACTGTTCAAACCTAGAGAGCCCTATAAGGTACTTTCAAACTCTCCCCTTTCTGCACCAGGACACTTTACATCAAACTGCTTAGAAAAAAAGTATTTTCAGAAGTTTAATTTTTTCCTCAGCTTTTATTAACCCTATAATGCCAAATGTGTCATATTTGATTCATACGGTTTCTTAAGTCTTTTGGATCTGAGACTTTTTGCATCATTCAATGGTAAAAGCTTTGCTCAAACCCCTGTTGTACACATTCAGATATACCTGATGAAAGCCAGTAGAAGAAGAATGTATTTTTGACTTATTGCACGCTAATTTTATCAAAATAATGTCAGTTTTTTTTTCATATGATGTTGAGGGGCCCAAGAAAGACTTTACACTAAAAAAAATCCAATATTCTTCCTATTTTTCGTGGATCGGGCTTTAAAGGATTAATGTTGCCATTCTTCCTGAAACACAGAGCTACAGCTGCTGTCTTTGAGACCAGGTTTTTACCTTTAGTCACACAAATACTGAAATAAGCCCATAAGAAAACGGACATCAGAGGCATCGGTGAGAGAATTTTCCTTTCTTATTTTGAACACTGTTTGTCTGTTCGAAACTGGTAACTGACAGTGCATTCAATATGTTTTGTTGCATTTATATAATCTGAATTGGCGTAATGCAAAAATAGCTAATTGTTCTATCGATCTGAAAGCAAGAGACAACCAGTTTCCTTCATTAAGATCTGAATTTTGTTGAAATGTGTCAACATGGTGACAATGGTAAAAAAAAGTCATACAAGACTTGTCTATACATTTGAAATATATTACATACAAGGACAACCTAGTCCACATTGGCTGTTAGTCAGTATCATATGTACAGAAGTTTCATGTAAAGCAAATACATTCTGTTTTGAATAACCGTTACAGAAAATAACTTAATCGGGGACTTCGTAAACAGGAAAAACATTTACAGACATAAAGCATAAAAACAAGGCCACAAACAGGCACACATTAACTGCTTTGCATTGGCAGTCCTGGCCACAGTTTGTCTCAAAGAGCAGAAGACCTGAGTTCAACTCCCAAAACAACTGTTTTTTATTAGGCCCTTGCTCAAATACTGAACATTGCTAAAACTTTGTCCTTCCCCTCACTCCTTCATGGACCTTAACAAGTGTACTTGGAACAGAAAACATTAGAGAAATGCACAGATGACCAGACCCAAGGGTATGTTCACCCTGCAGAATTGAAATTACCCAAATTTGAGTTTTGGGCCCTTTATGAGACCTGTATTTGATCTATTCGCAACAGTCTGAACAACTCAATTTAGATTTTTTTCAAATGTGACCCAGGCCACTTGGATAAATGGTCCTAAATCTGATACATAGTCAAGTTTTTCAAATGTGACCTGTGCCAAAAAGCACAATGCCAAAGTCTGTGTCCGTGTTTCACGGGTAAACATTTTGCAGAGTTGCAAAAATGACATAAAAAGATGGCTTATTTGTTTAAGCTTTAAAAGGCACAAGTAATGAGAATCTATGTTCAATTGGGGAAACTTTACATCTGGGCATGAAAACTGAAGAACCAGGGTAAACAGGTTTATGTGGAAGATGAATATTCCAAATAAACTGTATTGTATACAGAGAAACCTGGTTTTATTTAAGAACAGAGGACAAGAAGACACAATCTAAAGGCTAGTGAAGCATGTTTTTGAATGAAGGAACTCTCATAACATTTAGCTTTTAGTTCCCTTGGCCGAATCTCAAGCATTTAATATGTTATGCTGAGACTGCACAACATAGGTTTATGTATGTAAGATAATTACTAACTGATAGATTAAAGAACATTTGTAGCCATTATTAGAGGCAGAGACGACATTAAGGCAGATATCATAAGACATGCATACACAGACATACCAATTTATTTATCCACAGATCAAATTTCACCCACTGCATTTCTGGATTTGGTCTTTATTAGACTGTGGTTTTAGCTCCATTGGCGTCTTACAGTCAAATCTCACATGAAATGCATTGACAGTGATCAGAATACTGATCATTACAAGGCTTTCTAACTTTGTACAAATCACATCGTGTGTTTTTTTTCCATCATCCGAACATCAGTTGATCTATTATTTCCATGCCGCCTTCAACCTATGTGTGTCAGATTATGTGTATCTGAAGTAATGGTATTATACAGTGCACCGTATGTTAGTTTGGCCTGAGAACAAGTTAGATCGGACATTCCCCACTTCAAAAGTATGTATACCAACAAACTTTGCATTTGAAAAATGTTTAATCATACTATGCATTTTGCAGGAACTTCTTAGTGCAAGCAGCAGCATGTAAAACAAACTGACATTTGGCAGAAGCTGAAGAATAATGTGAAGTTTAGATAGAAATTAAGTGTAGTGTAAAGGCTCTACTCAATCAAAACACACAATATATAAATTGGAAAAAACCATGATAAAGAATTATTGAAATTAAATTAAGTCTTCAACAAACAAATAATTAATTATATCCAATTATAAAAACCTTTAGTTCCAAAAGGTTTGGAACTAAAGGTTCCAACATTGACATTTAAGCTCCCATGAAAATATTCTTTTAAAAATCAAGTTGCATTACAACTTACAGTAAACATAACACATCTGTGAGTGTGTTAACATTACATTACATGTTTCTTCTAAACATGTATTTGTCCAAGCTCAATTACTTAATGACACTTGTAAATAAAAATGTTGAAAGGCAGTTATTCATGATACACATGCATTGCTATGAGTTACGCTGTGTACATTTCTGTCATGATGAATTACTGTTTGTGAGAAAGAATTGTTTGCTAGCAAATGCTGCCAAGCTTACAGCTAGCTTAGAGCTAGCTGGTTGTTGATGTGACTGTAGGGACAGCGTCATCATGTCTGTGACTATTGTGTATAACTGAAAGCTGGATGCTTTGGTTTGAGAGACAGGAGATGTAGGTGTAATAGCAACTCCTCACAGTTCCTACCTGTCTGTAGAAAATGTGCTTTAACGTGTAAAGAGACACTATGCATAAACCTGAGAGGCATTTTATGTGTATATATATCATTATTATTTATAATGATATATCAATCAAACTGACGCAACTGTCTTATCAGGTTAATGTTTAATCTCTTTATATCTAGATACGGTGTGTCTCGTCAGCAGGGTCAAATCATGCTCAAGGGACCCTGAGGAAGGTAACTGCCCCATATAAAAGGACGAACATTTGGTAACCTTTGGTCAGGGTCATACAATTCCCTTGTAGCTATTTTTATTTCCAATCCAGGTCTACAGCTGAGTTGCTTGTTGACCAAAGAAACAGAGGGAGATGAGTGGGATAAACATAATTTACTTTCACGATTAAACCACTGCTTTTAAAGAGTATGCGTTTCTTTAAGAGATACTCCTTTACTGTTCGGACAACCACCAATTTATTTCTAATTGTAAAATGCCTTTGGGGAACCACAGATTTTTTTCTAATTCTAAAATGGATTGGGGGAATTGGAACTTCTGCTAAACATAGTGCTTTAAAATGTTAATTCTGTTTAAAAAAGATTCCACGTGAACCAGAACAGCACCACGTGCAGGCAAGACACCTGTATGGTTCTTACCAAGTCCGGCTGGTCACACAGTGGTCATCAGTTTGAGCGAACCTGTCTTGAACCTAAGGATCTTTTTCTTCAGGTTATAAGAGGCCTTAACTTTAACAAAAGCCTTCGTCTGAGCTGTACTTGTTTCTTGTCCCGCTAAATTGACCCTGACTGTCCCTAACTGTCCCCAACCCCTGCGCATCCCACGTTTCCGATCCCCAGCTCCACCTCCCAGACTCTCCTCTGTATCACTTGCAGTGGTGCCCTCCTCCTCACTGGACTCGCTATCCCCAAAACAATTTGTGGTGTAGCTGGACTCATTCTCACTCGTGTCCACAATGGTGGAGTGAAAGAGGGACATGCACTCTGCTGAATACTCTGAGTCACTTCCAGTAATCTTGGAGTATGGGCTTCTGTGCTTCCCTTCAAAAGGGGTGTACATGTTTGTTGCGGAGTTGCACATCCCCTCCTTTTTGTGGTGCTGCCGGGCTTGCTTGGTTGCCCTATCACACGGGATCTCCAGTATAGCGTGTGATCGCCGGTAATCTTTTCGTTTGTACTGTGGTTTCGCAACAACAACCTGGTTGCGCCTGTGTCGATGGGGATGATGGCAGTGGCTGCTACATTTGTGGTGGTGGTTCTTATGGTGGTGGTGCATAAATACACCTGTTCGCAAAGTGCTTAGTGTTAACGTGTTTTTCTTCTCTTGGCCTTGGCTTTCTGGAATGGATGCAGGGATGCAATCCATGCTTGAGGAAGCACCTTTCTTAGATACTTTATGTTTGGTGCCTCCATCTTCCAGGAGCTGCAGTTTTCTTGAGCTAGACTTGTAGCGATATTTATCACTTCTTCTTTCTAGTAGCATTTCTTTATTTTCATTTGCCAAAACTGTCTCCATAGTCGTTCCGATTTTATTTGTAGTTCTGACATTCTTGCGATTACTCTTTACATGTTTTACTCTACTCCGCTTGGTCGGACAGCACACACTGTTGCGACTCTTCCCTCCTTCTCTTACTCGTCCTTCCTTCAGAATCTGAGAGGAAGTCCCCAGTGTTGTTAACTCCAGCAATCTGTCGGCACCTTCTGTCTTGGGGCCTTTCTTGCGGGAACCGGACTGTACATTGACAGGACAAGGCGATTTAAGAAGCTGCTCTTGTAGAGTGGTGCAACATAGCCGTGTCTCTTTCTGGGTGGAATTAGAGGGTGGACTGCCAGGTTCCCTGAAATCATTCAGAGGATCTGCAATGGACACAGGCATGTTCTGTATACCATTGCCATTAAACTTGAAGCCATTTTGAATCATATTAATATTATCAAGGAACACAGTCTGAGTATCTTTCTCCTTACTCTCCTTTGAGCCCTCTGCTGTACCTCCAGTGAGGCAAGAGGGTTTCATTTCAGATTCCTTCAGAGTACTCATACAAGAACCAGTACCAGAAGCCTGCCTCCCACAGAGACCAGTCTGTCGCTGAATGTTCTTTGAGGGATCTGTGCTAATGGTGGTCCTCGGTCTACTGCTTCTGATGGGCTGGGCTCTGCGCTGCAACAGACTATAAATGTAGCTCTCCATGTTCTTCTGGGAGTAATAGCCATGGGGAGCCTGGCAGTATGTGCTCTTAGCTGGAAGAAGGTCTGACACAGACTCAGAAATAAGGGAAGTCTCGTGTTTGAGACATTTAGTGCCAGTCTCGTCTCTGCCATGACGTCCATAACAAAACGTGTTCAGGAAGGTGGAGCTTTGGATGGCCATAGCACTCAGCGGGCTTGGGTAATGGTAAATATTCATGCCATTTTGGGCCAGACGATCACTATAATACGTAGATTGGAACTCAGTTGAAAGTGCCGACGATGAGGCATCCATATGGTGTGGGTGAAGAGCTGAGAGTAAGCGGCAGACTGCACCAGAAGAATACGAGTCATTGCAAAGTCCTCCAACCAGTACATCCCGATCCATGCAGCTAGCCAACTCATCTGGTGACGGAGAGAATGTAATATTTAGGTGTCAAGCCTATAAAACCCAAGTAAGCTGAACTAAACACAGTTGTAAATCATTTTTTCGTTATTACATGAGTGCTGTGAAACAGACTGATAAAAAAAAAATTTAAATGTCATCTATAAACAGTCTAAATGGATGTGAATTCATTCCATGTAACCATGTTTCCTAACAGCTGGCTGGAAGTTTGCTCTGGGAGCACTTTTCTAATGAAATGATCTGTTGTGTGAACTTCTGACTGTGCTTGGGTGGGCTGTGGATGATGAGCTCTAGAATAAATAGTTGGAAATTTATTTTTATTGGCAACAGTGTGCTGTGAGGCATCAACCCACTCAGCCCACTGTTGCACATGGAAATGAAACTATACACCCGACAGAGTTTGACGGAATATTTAGGTTAGCCTGTAGGAACTGTTCTTGTACAGTCTATTTCCAGTTTAATTCATTTTCATGGGATGCCAGGAAACGACTCCACAGACCATCACTAGGTCTCAGCAAATCCACAATAAACTCTCACATTCACTTTTTTCTCTATCACCTCAATAAATGAATGAAAAAATGATCAGCATTGCTTTGTGCCCAACTTTTTTTTCTGAAATAGCCTCAGATCCTGGATGGAGGTGAGAAAGGGACCTGGCTCTCTCTCTGATAAACAAAGATCGCAGTGTGAAATTGTCCTTTACATTTGAGGGGCTGGTGACATAACTGCTATCAAATATGTCTGACAAGCACACAGCCTGAATGGCACCCTTCTCAACATATTTCGGCATTAATCATATCATTTATACATTAATACCAAGGGCATTTCCATTCAGACATACCCAAAACAGAGAAGAAAAGTTCCGTGATATACATTACAAATATAGATTGCCACTATGTCAGGTTTCCGAAACAACTCGTATTAGCCTGACACGTGTGCTGTAGTTTACTAACCAATCCCAGCAGTGGATGTGAGAAGCTGAAAATTTCACCATTTTATGTGTAAAAGCAGAAACACTTTTTAAGTCGAATGTGCTCTACATTCCCACCATGCTGAAGGATGACATGTAAAGGTGGGCCCGCCATGTGTGGTCTGTTGCTTACACAGACAGTGAAATGAGGAAGTCTGCTATTAAAAGACTGTAAAAGTCTGCCTGTTAAAAGGAAGTTTTTCCTTGCCTCTGTCGCCTAGTGCTTGCTCATGGTGGGAATTGTTGGGTTTCTGTAATTAACTTCAGAGTAGGGTCTGACCTGCTCTGTTTGGAAAGCACTGTGAGACAACTGTTGTTGTGATGTGGCGCTATAGAAATAAAATTTAATTGAATTTAATTGAATTGCTATGGCTGCATTCATTCAACATTTCCTCATGCAATTTATTTCCAAACAGTGATAGATTATTTTTACCTGCTAAAAGTCTTTACACTCTAAATTGTAATGATAATGGAAAACTTGGAATGCTCAGCTTTTACAATGATTACAAGCCCTACATTTGTGGTTTGGGGTAATCTGTAAAAAACTAAATGGGCTCTATTGGTGTAAAATTGCCTCCCCAGATCTTTTTAGTCTCCGGTTGCTGTAGTGTAAATATAGAAAGGTCCTAAGACAAAGACATTTTTCCATTTGGTAACATAGCAATTCCCCAAGAAACCAAGTTGTTTTTTTTTATCAGCTGACTAACGTGGTGCTGCTGCTTGTTAGAGAGCCATTTTCTGCACAGACATGCATTTTTCTGCCATGCCTTGAAAACCAACCTCATTTGTCTTTGAGCCTATCTCTGCAGCTGGTTGTGAGCTACACATGATAACCAGGATGGAACAGCAAGATCCAACAGATATCATCCTTCCTGGAGCATGCTTTATGAAAAAGATTACAGAGAGCTGGGGCTCAACCATCTAACAAGGTTTTCCATTTTCTTGTTCATTTTACTCAGGTACTCAGAAGAAATTAAACTTGTATTTAAGCAGTATCCTTGTAAAATAAATGAACCTCTTTCTACTCTTCAGCCTGTTCCCACATGGTTTCTACTCTTTAAAGGCAGTAACATTTTCAGTGCTAGAATGTTAAACTATTAGATATATTGCTATTGGGTGTCCTTATAAAAATACAAATAATAATTATGAAAAAATAGAAAAAATGTTTTAAAAATATCATTTTTTTAATGTGTTGTTTCTGCATTCCTGCATTTTTGAAGACATAGGATATGCCGTCCATAAGTCTGTGTTTAAGATGTCAGAGAATATTTTTATGCAACAACTCTGTTAAAAGTGGGAAACTGGGGATATACCTGTGGATGGGAAGTGTCCATCAGTGTCAGTTGTCGAGAACAAACACTCGCTGTAGACCGAGTGAGACGAATTTGAGAGTGAGCCAGAAGCCCCATCACTCAACTCATAGAAACCTGATGAAGAGAGGAGAAAAAGAGAGTACCACATCTTTAAACCCCTAATGAGAGCAGACCGATCGTAACATTTCAAGTTGTAAAACTGACTCCCTGTAGAGGTTACAGGAGGCTAAATTCAGTTAGGTTTAGTCATCTCTACATAAGGTCACCTCAGTTCTGCTTTTCACATGTTACAGACGCCATATATTACACATATTCCGGAAATAAACACTTTTTAAACATGCATAACCTGACATGTGCTCTAACTAGACTTAAACCAGATCAACTAAAACAACAGGAGAGTTTCTGGCACTGATCACAGTTACGCATCATAATTCTGCACTACCTGAGCTTGGTCGGCTATCGGTTTCCGCTTGGTCAGGTGACACATCAATGTCCAGTCGCAGGTCACTGATCTGCTGGTCCAACTCCTGCAGCTGAGCCATCAGCCCAGCATCCCTCCTCCTGAGACAACTCTGACAGACACACACACAAAAACATTAATTTCTGTATTGTGTCTTTTTTTATAAAATAGAGATATTTGCGATTAAGATACATTTCTGTCTTATTTAACTTGTTTCTCTGTGTGATCATATTTTCATTAATATAGTTTCAAATGACTAAGTAAAAGATTTGCAAAGCTGTAATTTTGTGCCTAATTTTATTCTATTTATACTTTTATACTACTACCAGCTGAAGTTTGGAAACATTTTTCTATACTTTTTGATTGAAATTTGGATGTGTCCAAATTTCCCTCTCTCCCAAAGATGCAGCAGCTGGTCTCCTCAGCTCCAGGTGTTTGCATATTGATGTTAAAAGGAGACGGGGGTGCTACTGTTGTGGATAATATAGCAGTCAGACTCTCCTTTGCAGCCCCTTAGGGGGAATTCTGTGTATGTTGTCTTACTCGTGCATCACACTGCAGCATTCACAGGGGCTGCAAAGATGAGTTCAACCACTATTTTCAACACGGTAGGAAATGTGGACCATAAAAATAACGCTTATTATCTTACTCTGAGACTCACTAATCCTTTTGTTCTGTTTTCCCTCCCGTTTTACACGGTATTCCAGTGGTGTAAATTGGAACAGCAGCTCACTCATGAACTGCTGCTAAACTCTTAATGCATGAATTATTGAAATGGAGTAATTAATAAGTGGTTTATTGTAGCTAAGTCAAGTCAGACAGCCTGGATCAACCCCTCCCCCATCGGATGGAAAACATGTGCTTTATGCGGCGCTGCTCGCAGGTCATGTGCCACATTCCTGCAACTGAGCTGAACCAAGAAACAGAAGCATTCTGCTGCTGGCTCGCCACAAAAATGTGATCGTTCATGCACAACCACGCAACCACTTGAGTAAGAAAAATGTTTTAACTATTATATTGCGCTTCAGATGACCTTAAATGGAAATGTCACCTCAAATATGTCTCTTGTCTTATCTGTGTGTATCTGAGAGCCCACTTCATGCCCCCTTTGTAAAGAGCAGCATGGTTTTTTTGGATCAGGACAGACAGGACATTTTGTCCACTCCTCTATGTAGGTCAGAGCTGAGAATTTGAGGTTTCAGATTGGGATCCACATTGGAAGTTCCTAAAACACAGCCAAACAAACTGAAGCAGCTGAAAGAACATCTCAGTGCCCTGCATCCTAAAAAAAGTCAAACACGACTGTCTTAACACAACATTATCTTGACTTGTTAGCATCAGAAGCATCATTACTCAGTTCAACAGCAGCGTCCTCCCCCAAAATGTCCGAGATAAACGTTAGCGAAGGCGTGTTGTCCTGAATAGAGTCCTATCTTTCATCGGTTTTTCTGGGGACAACAAAAAGATTCCTGGGAAGTTGTTGATCTTTAGAAGAAAACAATAAGGTGACAACCAGGAGTCAAGTAAAAAGCACGCAAATCTCTCCTGTCAGTAAGTCTTTGAAAACATAGAATCCTATTTGAAACTGCTGGGGAGGGATAAACGTAAATGAAGTGTTACAGTTTGCTTTGGGGGGTGAGAGTATCAAACCACAGGATAGAAAATACACAATGTCTGAGGAAAAAATACAATGGAGATCAATAAACGAGGAGCAGCTGAGAACCGAGTGAGAGGAGCAGACTTGATGACATCAATGGAAAATCACTGAGAGGGAAGACAACCAGAAGTGAAGGAGGAGGACACATTTGCTCAAATTTGCCAAAAGAATGTGGACAGTTTTCACTGCATTGATGACATTTAGTACTATGTTATCCTAGAACAATTTTACTTTTAAATTCTTTTCAATGTTGCATAGCACAACGTTTTTGTTTTACTCCAGTACTCTACAATGCAAACTACAAGAAAAGGAAGAACAGAAAGAAGACAAGCCTTCAAACCACAACGTGCTGCTACTTTGTGAGCATTTAGCTCCAGAAATACCAATCACCCTCTTCTTTGCATGTTCATTAATGTGAAATAAATATAACAACCACGTTCTTGTTTCAGACTCTCCTTTCTGTGCCATCAGGACAGTGTCAAACAAGAGCAAAATAAAATAAAAAAGATGTAAATCGCCATTGTCTGCACTAATAACCCTGGTTAACGTGTAATTAACTAGAAAGGTAAAACTCAATCAATCGCCTCAAACACTTAGATAAATCAATATAAATCCATGAAAAGATGAGAGAGCCTCAAAGTAACAAAGACATAACATCCCCTGTAACCATAGAAACATACTCCCACTGCAGCCTTCACATATTTCACAGAAGACGATGGCACAGAGGAGGAGCAGCAGCGTGAATTACACCTCTTTTCAAAAAGTTACGATGACAGTTCTGCCTGAAAAATGTTGCTAGACTTTCAGTCGTCTGTTGCAGCTCCACAATGTCGTCCGGTCAATAATCTGTCTGTGTGCCACTGTCAGAGTCTCTGCCAACCCCGATATCCCGTTAAATAGAGGCTGAAAATAAATCTGGATAATGGAGCACTGGGAGAATAAGGGAGGGACTCGGGTTTGACTTTACCTCTGACTGTTATCTCAAAGGCACTCCTGTTTGTTCTTTCACTCTGCTGAAACCTCACAAAATAAGTATCAATTCCATATTTTGTGGATTCGGAACTGAAACGAGGCATTTTTGCTAAACAGGGAATTGTGAGCATTGAAGAACATGGAATACTGACACCCTGCTGGTGTGTGCTTCCATGGAAACCACATACTTTCAGATTTCTGCACCAGTCAGAGACATAAATAAGCTCTAATTAACCCATACAGTCGGACTTTTACAGATGTGTGTGGTTGTACATACAGTATGTACAACTGTGCTGCAAGATCTCCACAATAGGCAAGACACAAAGTGACAAAAAAGAAAAAGGTAATGTCATAAATCAACTAAATACTCTTTTATAACCCAAATTCCAACACTGATCATTCTGTGTGCAAACACATTTACATCATTATAAACGCTATCCTCAAAAGCCTTACATGTACATGCCACACTTTGTGGTTGGAGGTTGCCTTTATGATGTGTTCAAGTGCATTTTGGCACCACGTTGCAACTGGCACTTGCTCTCTAGAGAGGTTTGGTTTAGTTTATAGGAGAGTACATACTCAAACCTGACCGAGAGACGAGACAGGATGTGATGAAGTTACACAAGCCGCTCACTTCCAATTTGAAGAAAAGCAATAAGTATTAAGTGAGAGAGCATCTTTAAAGAGTAGCTGCATGTAGGTGTGGTATTTAACATTGTCACATCACAACAAGAGGAGCCTCACTGTGTGGAGTTTGGATGTTCTCCCCTTGTATATATTCTCAGATTAACTGGGAATTCGGCATTAACTGTGGGTGTGAGGATGCATTTATCTCTGTGTGGCCCTTCGATGGAATAGTGCCCTGTCCAGGGTGTAACCCACCTCTATCCCATTGTCATCTGGGATAGGCTTCAACCCAACCAAACGATGACACAATTATTTCTAGATTAAACTGCAGTGACCATTTCAAAGGGTCTTTTTAGCCACCTTTCCTTTTCTAACTCGATCAAACACATTGAGGAAATTTCAACCAGTCCAGTGTTTTAATTTATAACTACATATAAAGTCAAATATAAACAATTTTTAATAACATTGTGCATGATGGGTCTGGAACACTAACATGAGCATTGGCAAACTTTGACTTCATCCCCTCCCAGCCTCCCTATGAGCATCTGTGGCCAAGCGAACAATCTGAAATGTGTTCATACTAAGACGGTGACATGAGAAACATTCATGTTATCGCCTAGCTAGTCACAGGATGCGTTCCTGTATCACTACAAAGAACCCAGCTCCTCATGACAGGCTGTTTTCCTAGTTTCTCTACTCCAGCACACCTGCTTTACATGAATAGCTCTTCATCAGTCATCTGCAGAACTAGAGGACTGTTCCGTTTATTTGAACCAAACATGCAGGAGCAGGGAAACTAAGAAAACATAAAGACACTGTGCTGCGTTTCCCAAACCTTGTCCTCAAAGCAGTGCGGGATCTTTATTGTGAACTTATTTACAGTACTGTCAGGATTCTGGCCGTTGCTGCCTCAACACAATTATTGGGTACCACTCACCTGTTCTCCAGTGTTTCTATTCAGCTCCCCAACAGGCAGACGCTGCCAGGCTTTTGAAAGCCGTGAGTGAGTAAATATCCAGCATTCCTTCTCTTGCCTGACCACATTCATGACCACGTCTTTGTCTTGACCACAACTTTGTCTCTCTGGACAACGGCCTTGTTTCTGCCCCTGTAATCCCCTGTTCTGCCATCGGTGTTTACCACACTATTGAGGAACCTGTCCTTTGTCAACTGATTCACAGGGACTCTGGGAAGTGGTTCCTGGTACATACTCGGCGACTTCCTGTGTTCCTGCGTTTCAGTCCTGAAAAAGCCTTTTAGGAACACTGTGTTTCTGGCTTAAAGGTCCTCTTTCCCGAGCATTACAAGTTTCCTGTGATTGCTGAGAAATACATAACGCCACTTTTACTGAAGCTCAAAAAAGAGGGAAAATATTCATAACAATAATGCATTGAGCCACATCTTCACAAAGACTGGAGCTGCTGGTAGAGCAAGGCCCACTTGCGTTTCACAGGTATGCTATATTTAAGCAAATCAATGGAAAATGTCATTCTCTGTGGAAATACTTTGTCGTTACGTCTCTAAGGAGGTGCACAAAACTGTGCTACTATTTTAGGAAATTCGAAGGCTGAGTCTCTGATGTGTCGATCAAATCCACCAAGCGCCATTTGATTTCTGCCACAGTATATCATGTTTAAAAGAAATATGAGGGTCATTTTAATTCAATTAACAGATTCAGTGCTGCTCATCTGCAGCATATTTGACTGCTGACTTAAACAATTTGAGTAAATATCTGTTTTTACGTGATCAAACGCTCTAATTGTCTGTTTTCCAAGTTTACAGGAAGACATTAGAGACTCTTCGTGTGCACTTTTGGACAAGACAAAGAGGCACAACAGAAAGAAAATGAGATAAACAGATTCACCACCACCAAGGGAAAAACTCCATGATCTCACTTAAATGAGTAATACTGACACATGGGTCAAAGAGGGATTTAACGGATGATTACCAATAAAAAAACAAAATTTGCATCATTGGAAAACCGATTCTTTTTTGCTTTAATTATATGAATGGGCATTAAGCCGAAAGAGACAACCGGCCTCCTGACTTCAGATACGACTTTAAATACAAATTTTTTCACTGTGATTCTGGGATTTGCAGAGCTTACGGCAGCTAACAGGAATTTCCATTTGTTCATGCTTGGACTGGGTGGGAGGTGATGGTGTTACTAATCTGCTCCAGATTCAAATTTAGAGCCACAGCTGCAGGACAGACGTTAATGAGGAGCACAAACAGAAACAGAGAAGAGAAGAGACCGGGAAAATGATCCAGGAAGCATGCAAATCTGTACCACAAAAAGCGTTGAGCACATAAAGCAAAACGGCAGATCAGAGATCAGACTGACCCCAAAGCTGCACAAACACCATCAGAAAAAGCCCAGAGAAAGCCGGAGTCTTTGTCTTAAAGACATCAGAGACATAAATGAGCACAGAATGCTGAAGAAAACTGCAGACGTACCAAAAAAAAAAAAACATCTAATGACTGCTAATCTAATGAATCTACTAAAAGCTTTTTAAACCACGCAATAACATCACATGACTCTGGTCCAGGAATCCAGGGCCTCACGGAATAAAGTGCTCCTGCTTATACACTGAAACGCCTCACTCGTCTTCGGTTTTGCCACTGAAGTTTGTCCAAAGTTGCAAATCAAGTCACATGACCCTCAGCTGGCGGACCTGCAGGATGTTTCCCCAAGAAGAAATCTAAACAAAATGTCTGAGCCGAGTCTGCCGCGGTTACCTAGAACAGACCTTGCGTTTCATGCCTTCATTTAACTCTGTAAAGGTCCGTCATGTCCCTGAATTCTTCACATAGAAGACCCTGTATGTGCTAGTTTTCCATGTCAACAGCAGCAATCCTGCGTGGTTTCATCATTATCAATTCATTTCAATTCAATTTTATTTCTATAGCGCCACATCACAACAACAGTTGTCTCACAGCACTTTCCAAACAGAGAAGGTCATACCCTACTCTGAAGTTAATTACAGAAACCCAACAATTCCCACCATGAGCAAGCACTAGGCGACACAGGCAAGGAAAAACTTCCTTTTAACAGGCAGAAACCTCGAGCAGAACCATGGTTACCATCTTACCTCCAAGCTATTCAGTAAGTCTCTCCAGAAACATGATTTCCTTTTTGTATTTGGAGTGTGTCACTGTAAATGAAGTCCTTTTTGGCCGTTTGGACGACAACGTTTTCCATTTCATAGTCCTCAAGTCTATCCTCCATGCTGTGACACCTGATGTGCCCCCCTCTCACACAAGGCAGCAAATGCAACCATCTAAATTGATTTCATAGCTGAGGACTTATCTCTCTCGAACACACAAAGCTAGCTGCATAGCTAACCTTATTTGGACTTTTATTGACCTCTACTGTGCGCATCCCAATATGAATCCTAACAAAAACCTTGGAAATGACATTTCGCGTCACCTCAGGAGCGGACTCTAGCCCCATTAGGTCTTATAAGATCAGCGATTACATTAGAGTGGGTTTTAATGATGCTCTCTCTGGCTGAATATCTCAAACGTAAGATCAGTTCAGCTCCCGGTAACCTCTCTGAGTCACTGGGAAACGGACTCAAGCGGAGTGACTGTGCAGACAGGTGTGTGACTTCCCTATGGCAGCACTACAGGCTAAACCAGTGGCTGAAGATGTTGAAAACGTCAGTTGTGACTTGTCATCATTGTCAGTGGCTACAAATACATCCTGGATATGCTCACATTTAGGAAATATTTAATAACACACATAACCTCTCCTTGCGATGAATAATGTGCCCAAATATCCTCTAAACAAATACAAAAACTGGTTAAACAGACCAAAAACTAGGTCGGCCAGTTTTATTAATGCTGAACCACATGTAGCTCTGTCAGTCTTTACAATTTTTTTTATCTTCAGGCTCAGAGCAGCAACTGGGAAATGTGCAAAAATCTGAGGTTTCGTTTCATTGGGTCAAAACAAATCCGTCAAAGAGCAAAGCGGATAGATATCATGGATCGGTTTAAAAAAGCAAACTAAAAAAGAGATGGGAAAGAGATGTAATAGCTGATGTAATCCACTGTCTCAGGCTGTCTGGTTATGGTGGTGTGCTGCTAAACGTTAAAAAGGAACCATTGTGCCATGGTTTAGTGACGGGTCAGACGGGTCAGGGACCTACCAGCTGTATTCTCAGCATCAGGATGTTCTCCTCGGAGCTCAGGAGGACCTCTTTCTCCTTCTCCTCCTCCTCCTCTTCCTCCAGCGCGGCGCGCACCATCGCTTTCTGCCGCCGGCGCAGGCGGTCCAGCTCCCGGATACCGGACACGACGGCCTCCAGCCGCTCCCTGGACAGCGGCATCCCCTCCGGCCGGACCCTCCGCGCGTCTGCGATCACGGGGGGACTTTTAGGACTTCTGCTGCATCTCACGGGGGTTTTTTTCCTCAGACACCTATCAGCTGAGACTCACCTGGCTGATCTCAAGCCAGTCCTGGTCAGAGAGTGGGGTCTTAGTCGGTGGTCATGCGTCCTGCTGCAGGGGAACCGGTCAGTACTGGATGCTCAAGTAGGAACCGGGTCCTCCCGTCCAGATCCGCATGGGAGATAACCCCCCCCGCCGGAGGACTCTGCCCTGCTCCTCTATGTACCTCTTTGTGCTGTGCTTTCCGCACACTGACCCTCTGTCTCAGAGTGAAGTCACTGACCACGCCCCCCCACACACACGGCTCGCTGTGACGTCACGCACGCCTCCTTGGACTAAAACATTGTGAGGCTTTTTACAGTCTGTTTGAGCAGATGAAGAATAACTGCTGTAAGATTAAACTGCATCACGTCTATCATTCAGAAAATATACATACATGGTTGTTTCTCTGTGAGGTCTTGCCTAGGATCCCAAATTGTTTTTGCTTCTGTTCCCATTTGCTTCCTATTGTATTAGAAGCTTTATAAATTTGGGTTTTGTTAGTCCTCGGGTCTGAGAACAGCTCATTACCTACAGCTTCATGAAGGCTGCACACTTTAATCCTCTGTGTGAGAATATTGATCATCACATGGACAAACAGCTCTCCAAGGGGCCAATTAATCATCGTGGTCAATACTCTCACTCACACATACAGACCATTGCCCTCAACACTCAAGATCGTATGTATTCAACGTTAAAGCTAGTTTTTTGGTTGGTTTGCAGCATTAAATAATTCATTTTATTGTGTTTAGTTGTGTGCGTGTGCCTCAAGCTACTTCATTAATTTGCTGCTCATCATCATCCTCTTTCTGTCATATACAGTCTATATCCAAAAATCAATTTCCCATCCTATTCAAGGTTGGTATTAATTCAATTTAACAGCAAAGGCATGTGAGGATAGACATTAATTGAAATCAAACCAAAAGCTACAGCTGAAAACCTGTAATTTGACATCAGTTTATTGTTCAAGTTTAATAAAGTCAGGTTCATCATTTTGGGTTAATGATCTTCACAGGACAAACAGCATCATGTTCACTTCCAATGGGTAACAAGTACAAATAACTGAAAGGCCATAAACTTTTATCGAAAGCATTCCTTTTGGTAATTTTTCGGAATACCCATGTTGAGTAAATCAAACAGAACAGCCCTTAATTCCATTGCATTTTATGATGAAACAGTCACTGTAGTGTAACAATTTTAAGGTTAAAGGCCTCAGAAGAGTAACTTAAATAAAACAAAGCGAGAGTAGTCTGAGGTAATCAGAAGACATCATTTGAGGAGGAGTCTGTGTAAGCGCTGAGTGGCTCCCCCCTGTCCATCAACACATCCTCCTCCTCCTCTTCCTGGGGTCTGATGGAAAGCAGATGCTTTTTCTTCTTCGTACTTCCTCTGTGCTGCCCCTCCTCCTCCTCTTTCTCCTCCTCCTGGTGCCCAGCTTCAGATATAAACACAATTCATCAGAATATCTCAGAATAAAACTGACAAATTATATTTATTCAGATTTTAAGGAGCAGATAATTAATTAACTTTGAATGGTGGAACATGGATTCTTGGCCTTTTCCTCAACATATTTCACATGATTCCATATTTATGAATTGCATAATTAAATCATTCATTTTATCTCAACATCAGGGTGTAACCAGTGCAGCAGGTTTAAAGCCCACTTTGAGTTTCCTCAACATGGCAATCTGTGCTGTGTTTATGATCTTTATATATTCAACAGATGTTTTTATACAAAGCAACTTACAATGCAGATACAAGATTACAGTGAGCATCAACTTTACAATAATCTATATAGAGGGAAATCACTAGCCAGACAGCAATGGTGACACTGTAAAGGAGGCAAGTACACAAAGAAAAAGTGCAGTGGTAAAGGTTAAGAGCTTGTGTAGGAGGTGCTCTCTGAAGGGGCTTAAAGGGTTTCTTGAAGATACACAGGGCAGCCCCTGTTCTTGGTAGATCATTCTACCATCATGGATCAACACATGAAAAGAGTCTGGATGTTTTAACTGGGATGTAGGCAATGCTAAAAGAAAATCTATTGATGACTTTCATCCCTTTTGATATGTCAGAGAGACAGTCTGAGATGCGTGTGGCCGTGTGGTCATCAGGTGGAAATGACCGATAAAGCTGGGTGTCATCAGCATAACAGTGGTGTGAGAAACCATTGTAGTCAGTGCAAGGTGTCTTGGGGCCGTCCCGTTTAAACTGAGTTGACACCACCGGCTAATATTGTTAAGACATTTAATATATTTGATGAAATATGTAGCTATACATCTAATACTGCCCCAACATTGTCGGTCCTTTGAATTTTTAATGCAACGATTTTAAAATGCTGGAGTAATCCTGGTGGAAGTGGTCAATGATTCCCAAAAACGACTGCATCAAAACCAGGCTCCCCACAATGCAACCTTCTAAAAAGATAAGGCCCAACAGGTGATAGTACTTTTTTCCCCTAACAGATTACTACTCATAATTTCCCTGGTATTGAATTGTAATTAACTACATACACTTATGAGCATAAACAGTTTTACCTGCAGCATTACGGGTCCGATCCTGCTGGGCTGGATTTCTGGTCCTGATTGGTTTTGTGGTCTCACAGTCTCTAACCTCCCCCACACTCACCTCCTCTTCCATCTCATCCTCCATCCCCCAGGAGCCCTGAAAACACAGCAGGTCAAAGGTTACCGAGTGTGTTTGATCTGCATCCCCAACCACACTCCTGCTGACAACGGTACGATACAACACAGCCACCGAAACGAGTCGCTATCTAATCATGTGACTCCGGCGAATCAGAGCCCGGCAGCCTGCCCCAGGTGGAAAAGCAACAATACCATGTAGAGCCGTGGCGTGATAAGTAGGAACTAGTGGAAATGCGCTATACGTGAGTGTATGGGGTTTAAGAGGGTCAGAATGAAACATGAAGACTCCTGCTTCAGATCCATATCATACTGTGTGAAAACTGAGTCATTTGCTCAAACAGATGGTAAACTTACTTCTGGCTGTCGCCGTGCTTCTTTGTGTGTGACCCCCTGGTTCATCTTGGTAACCAGAGTAAGCAGGAGGTGATGACCGTGGATCTGTTCTACAGTAGGAGGGTCCAGGTCCTGATGAGGGACAGCAGGGACAGCATTTAGAACAGATGGAAAGGATTTCAGAGTGTTTGCGGCAAAGACTCAAGAAATGATATCCCTGTAATGGGCTGTAGGTAGACCTTATAATAGATTAATAGAAAATGGAAACGGCCCTTTCGCATTCAGCAGATGGATTTCAGTTTACACATAGATGACATTCTTCCCATTCATTAATTTGAGATTTATTCAAAATTTTATGCTCATATTGAACATGTCAGGCACACCACCTTTTCAAGTGGAGCAAAAATAAAGCAAGTAGATTCCAAATTCATTCGAACCTCTCTTCTAACCTGTTCCTCACAAGAAACAGAAATTAGCTGTTAACCCAATCCAGTAAGAGGTTTGGATTGGGTCTTCCATTGTGCTACGTGGAATATTTGAACTGTCAGACCTCACCTTTTTAGACTCTTGGTTCTGTTCTATGGTTTCAAAGAGAAAAGCCTAAGCCAAAAGCACTGCTAGCCAGTATTATATATATCATATTATATATGTATAGTAGTATATTAATACACACCATATGACTGTGTAAACAAAGCTAGACACATTTTGAGTGAGATGACTTAACTAAAAAGGAAATGTTTCAAATGGACAGACACATTTAAAAAAAAAAGCTGCTGTTATTTTACACCTCACCATGTCCAGAACCTCCTGAAGAGAACTGGAGAAGCTGCCAAAGGCCTCTTCTTCTAAAATATATAGAGATAACAGGATTTAGACAGATTGTCATAGCATTGTTGGCAAAAAGATACAGATATCTCTGCTGCATGTACTGTACATCATAAGAGTGCTCATGATGACTTATTTCTATATGGTTACTTATTTTCAACGTGGTTTTAAATTATTTATTGAATGTATTTTGGCACGCACTACTTGTAATAAATCATGCATTTCGGACGTTTCTCTTAGTTTCAACTCAATAAAAAATTAAAATGTGATGTTATGTGTAGATGTTCGTCTATGGTTGGATTTTATACATATTAAAAACCAATAAAGACATGATTTTGTTATGTAAAATGTTACAATTAACAAAAGGTTGGCTTTTTTATTTTATATATTACTAAGCCATTAGTTTCTGAGAGCGGAAATTTACAGGGAGAAACTTTTAGGCTAGACCGCATCAGCAAATAGCTGGAAAATCTTTTTTTTGTCAATCATTTTAAATAGAAGGGCTGCCGATGGGAAAGATGGTGGGGATGCTGTCCATGCTACCTGTCAGAGGTGCCTGCTGGGAGACGCTGATAAGCAGCTCTCCCTCTGAGATGTGATTCAGTGCTGCTTCGGTCTCTGCTGTCACCGTGCTCCTGCTGGAGCTGGAGTCTTCTGTGGAGGAGGAAGACGGTTCGGGGGAGCCCTCAGCCGGAGCGGGGGTGAGAGGAGGGGGGGGGGGAGGGGGGGGGGGGCAGGGGAGCTGGGAGGAGGAACCTCCTCTTCTATGGACATCACCCTGCCAGAGGAGAAACGGTTTGTGTTTTTTTGATCTATGATGTCTAATACATACACTCAGCCAAGATCTGTGTGTGTGTGTGTGTGTGTGTGTGTGTGTGTGTGTGTGTGTGTGTGTGTGTGTGTGTGTGTGTGTGTGTGTGTGTGTGTGTGTGTGTGTGTGTGCATACAGCTGTGTTTGATGTGTTTCCACATGATCCTCTGGTTTCTCTTCATCCACTGTGCGCTTAGAGTCTCCCCAGTTGGGTAGAGGTGAGGAGTGACTAACGAGAGACGCGTTTCCTTCAGCAAAATGGGGCTCTGGGGTGGTGCTGGGTGTGGTCACAGGCTCTGAGGTCACAGACGCAACAAACCAGACAGAAATCAGATTACAATGGGAGCAAAAATCTTCCCGAGATCGAATCTACAGTCCGCTGCATCCGACCTGGTGCTGCGGTCAGCTCCGGTGGCTCCACGATGAGCGGGCTGGACGGTTTTGACGGGGTGGGAGTGGTCACCGGTGGGGTTTCGGTGCTGAGTCGGACCTCGCTAGGCTGAGGGGTTGGCACTGGTGTAGGGACCAGTGGAACCTGCTCTTCCTGGAGAAGAATGACGTTTTTTTTAACAAATGGGTGGACCAAAAACTGGGACACTTTAAAGAATTGTTGTGTTTTCTTGTACCTCCTCATAAGCTGTTGGTTCTGGTTCTGGTTGCTCTAATCCCGGGTCTTCTCTTCCATCCAGGGCATCTTTCTGACCCAACACCTGGGCGACAGTCTCACTGAGAACCTCCTTAACCAGTTCCCTAATTAGCTCAGAGTCCACGTTGGTTTCTACAAGCGGCTCCAGAGATCCACCTGCTGCGGCTTCCACTGCTGACACACACAACAGCCTATTTTAGCATAAAACTCAAGGAACAGGACTTTATTTGTTTAGTTAGAAAGGTTCCTTACTAAATGAAGTATTTAACAATCAGTCACGATAAGAGCTGATCATATTCTTTATAATTTAAGGAAAAGTAGCTTGAGTGCTTCATCTCTCATCTCATTTAGTCCAATACACTCTAGAATTTCCTTTATGAATAATGGAAAATTATTTCACATAGCTTTATGGTGAAATATTATTATCTGACAGTACTGACTGTGATTTATGAGTTTTCTTTGAGGACAGTTTGTTACACTTTGTTCCCTTTACTTTTCTTAAAGAATATCCAACCTTGATTAAATCATAACAGTGGACTTAAGTGCTTTTAGTCCATACGTATAAAGAATCGCTCTTTTCAGCTTTAGCATTTACTGACATCAAGGAAAAGCATATTTGACTCTACCAAGCCCTAACCCAAAGAAGTATTAAAAACAAACATAAATGGTAAATGACAACGGTCAGCTTGTCCTACCAATATCAGAGACTGTGCTCCGCTCCTCAAGCTCTGAGTGGCTAGTTTGGTCATTCTGGGTCATTGTGGGGTCAGAGACAGGTGGTTGATAGATGTCCGCAATCATCCGAGATAAAAGGTGCTGACTCAGCCTAAACAAAACATGAGGAACAAAGCAAAATCACATCGAGCTGTCAGAATCAACAGGACCCACGTCTGTCCAGTTTAGACTGGTTTCTCACCATTCCACCATCCTGTTCTCCAAGACATTCTGCTGCTGGCTGATGCCCTGGGCAGCAGTCTCGTTGTGGGTAGGGTGGGACGAGAGGGCCACAGGTGGGAAGGCTGGACCATGGTATGCAGCTGGAGTGGGAGATGGATCTCCATCTAACACAATGGCTCCATCCCCCACCTCATTCTCCTCCTCCTAAGGAAAATCAGGTGTTAGGGAAATCAATAGATGTATAATCGATTTCTTAATTTCTCTCTGGTAACTTTCCACAAGTGAATATTTTAAAGGTTCTTTTTCTTTCTCATGGGACTCATTCCTCCTTCTAAGCCTCAGAGAGGGTCTCCTTATACTTTATCTCTGAATGTTTTGTCTGGAGGATTGCTTGATACAGGTGCAGATTGAAGGACAGACTTTACATCTTATTTTCAGACTCAGAGGGGTATTAAATGCACCATGATTTGTTTTACTTTGGGGCAGTTTGGTAGGGAACCACTTGTATGGTCATGCTGGCTGCTCTCACTTCATGAAGTTTTCCCTTTCCCTTTTTTCCCTTTTAATACATTTCTATTCCTTACTTCCTCAGATGGACTCAGACTTTTGCTTTAAAATAAAATTTCCACAACACAGGTGAGAGATTGTTATAGATTTTTTAAAAGATCTTTTTTGCCAGATTATCCCAAATGATGCCAGCTTCACATTCCCGATTCATGTTCTGCTTGAGTTCACAGTCTACCCCCTGGGTGGAACCAGCATTTTAATTTCAATTCTCAAAACGTTCCGTGTATCTTCCAAAAACTAATACAATTGGTCTCAATTGCTATTTATCGGTTTTCTAACGATGGGTTTCCAATGAACACTTGATTGGAATTTTTCATAGCTGATTTTTCTAACATTTAAATACAGACAGAGAGACAGACAACAAGCAATAAAGACAGACAACAAGCAATCTGATGTATGGACAGGTATGTCCAGAAGAACAGAAGCTAGGGGGCGCTAGGGGCTGCAATAATAATGTAATTTCTATTAATTTAATTTATACTTCATTCATGCTGGCCTCCAGTGTAAGACCTTGCATTTCTTCTGCAGGTGATGACACCTTCTTCCCTTTCATTGTTGTTCTGTTTGTGTTCAGCAGGAGGCGCTGCAGACTCAGTCAGAACACAGACAGAACAGGTAATTTACCAGGTTTATGTCAGCAACGTGCAGAGTGTCATTTCCAGGAAAAATGTCCCCTTCCTCATCCTCCTCATTTTCCTCACCGGCTCTCTCCAAAATGAGCACTCCGTGTGATGGAGCAGACAGAGCTTTGTCCGCATCCAGCCGCTTCTGCAGGCAGAAAAATATCCAATCAGAGCCACTATAATTCAGGCTGTATAGCTTTAGGGCTTTCAGTGGAGCCGTACAGCCGTAGTGGAGCTGTACACTCCGTGGGTGTGCAGAGGTGAGGAATGAGACTGCTCACCTGTCGTTCAGCTGTTCTGTTATCTGTGGTAACCTCGATGTTTTGGGGGCGAGCATGGGTTACTAATGTCACTTCCTGAGTACGCTCACGTTTGGAGGAATCCATCCTAGGACGACCTGCAGAAGAGGACAAACTGCAATCAATTTTTATTTCCAGCTTGTTAAACCAGCTTTTTAATTCTGTCTCTCCTGCTCTTATTATCATTTACAACCTATTAATTCAATGTTATCATTATTACTATTTTCCATTTGAAATATTACATTCTATCTTATAAGCTTCAAATAAAATGTATGTATACTTTTGTGTATTATGTCTGAGATGATTGAAGGATAGCACAAAGTTTTTTTGTACATTTCTTATTACAGTCAGAATTCTGTTTATTGAATGTGAACAAAATATATAGTATCACATCTTAACATTTTAAAATCATTAGTTTATGTATTAAAAAATGTGTGTATGCATCTATGTAGTTGCAGAAGTATGGATACTGAAAAAATTTAAATGGAAAATATAAATGGAAACCATGCCTGCATAGTTTGATGACAATGTTTTTTCTTACAAAAGAGTTATTGCTCCATGTGAGGGATACAAATAATCATAATAGTGATCATGTATCATATTGGAGGTATTCTTTGGCAAGTGTTCACTCTCTGGATACTGTTTAGATTGACTATTATTATTCCACATAATATAATGACATTCCTCCTAAAACTACCTGAAGTGTGTATGTGCCAGCTCAGATAAATCTGATCATTTTGGAGGCAGAAAAAGACATTCAGGGTGTATCAGAAACAGAGCCCTGCAGGTTTCTGCTGACCTTAGATTCTACCTGGGTTTCAGTCCTATTAGGCCAGGTTCAAGCTGTACTAGTGTCAGCACAGTTGGGGTTTTTCTGTGGGGAGCCGATGCTCCAGGAACAGACAGGGAACGGATGCTGAAGTGATCAAATCTAACAAGTACCTGTACACCTTTTCCAACATTACAGAGGCATCAGCAGTTTCTGTTTGCAGTCTGCTGGGGAAGCAGGATTTCAGCTGCAGACAGGACCAACTCGGACAAAGTTACCAAGGCAGCTAGCTCTGTCCTGGGAGATCGACCTCGACATGGTAAATCTCTTTAAGGCATGAAGTTCAGGAACGACTGACAATTTTGCACATCTAAACCAAAATCTGATCTGGATTTATACCACTTATGTAGGAGTTTTGCACGGAGTGTTCAATGGTTTACTGACCCAGTGGGATTGCTACGGCAACAGGCGAGCTGTCTGTGAGGGTGGTGGTGAGGTGAACAGGGTCGAGAGAGGCTGGTTGAGGGGTGGAGAACTCGTGGTGTTGCTCGGCTTGTCCAAGTGAAGGGAGCGGACTGGTCTGAGTCTTACAGGACCTCAACTTCACTCCTGCAGGGAAACAGGGGGAAAGACAGACGGAAAGGCCGGTCAAGTGCCACATCCTCCATCGCTGCACATTTGCAGACTGTTCAGTTTGACCTGCCGTTTCCCGACCTCTGATGCTCTCCACCAGGCGGGGGCGGGGCTTCCTGCTGGGCGGCGACGCCGGGGAGCTGAAGTGCAGGTATGGGTTCTTCTTCAGGGTCCGTCTCTGACCTTCATATGGGACTTTCCCATACGTGCGACTGAGGTCTGCGTCCACCTGCTGGGTGCCCGTCTTCTTACCGGTGACTCTATCAGGCTTCGTTTCCTGCAGCTAAACACAGCAACATATACAGTAGAGTAAACCACCTGTATGCTTCTGATTAGTCAAATCCATCAGTGTGAGTAAAATCCAGTGTGACCGTTCTGTGTCCAGCTCTGCTGCCTCCTCTCATCACTGGCTTGGTTTCTGTTGCTCTGAGCGTGCCCGCTGGCTTCCCTCTCCCTGCAGCTGCCTGCTGTGATGTCCCAGTATCTGCAGGTCTGGATTGGTCGGCAGCTACCGAGGATTTCCCAGGGTGAGGAGCCTTAGAAGAGAAGAAAAAAATCCGGCTAGCTGTGATAGTTCCAGGGAAAACACAGGTGTGTTGTCCGTGAGAACATCACAACTAATTTGTTTGTGTTACTGAACCAAACGTTTAAAAAAAAAAAATGAATGGGAAAAAGCACTCACCTGTAAGTCACCCGAGAAAGTGTTGATCCAGGTGTCCACTGTCTTTTTAATTTGAACTTCCTCAGTCCAGTCTCTGCAGGGGCCAAAAACACATCATTAAGTTTTCCTCTGCTCCTCCAGCAGAAAGGCAGGAAATTTAGGAGAAAGTTTACTTCCACTGTCATTTCTGAGGAAGCTGAAGTAGCAGTGGTGAGGTGAGAGTCATGCGAACCCCTTTAGATCGACAGCAAGAGAGAGACAATGGGTCTCTGGATTGCGATATCATCCGAACAAATCAATGTTTGGTGTAATCGGCACTCTGAGAGCAGCTGCTCTTCAACACAGCAAACACACTGAGGCTGATCTACCTTTAAGATAAGGATTTCATTTTTCTTTTGGATAAAGCTTATAGTTAGGGATGGTTCAGTGTCCCATATATACTGCTATAAGCTGACATTATTGTTGTCATTAACTTGTGTTTCTCTTTCTTAGCAGGTATCCCTGGCCTGGACTCATGGTGCTGGTAGGCCTGTCTTTCCTGTCTTCTCAACCCCCAGCTGGTCCAGAAAGATGGCCACCCTCCTTGTTCCGATGAGGTTTCTTCCTAATTCTAGGTGTCAAGGAGGTTTCCTACTACCGTAGTTCTTTTGGAGGTCCCTTCCTGATTCTAGTTCTGATGGGGGATCCCTGCTGGTTCTGCTTGTGATGGAGGTTTCTTCTTGTTTCAAGTAATTTTGTTCCTTTCTTTAGTTGCCTTGTACATGCTCAGGACAGGGATTGGATCACTGCTTGAGAGCCTCCTGGTTGTTTATATACGTTTTCCAGAGTAATAACCACAGAATCAATACATTTTCATTAACGGTGATGGTAAACTCCCAGCTACAACACACATGCTTTTTCCCCTTAACTGTGTCAAGCGGAAAAACATATCTAACACATAATGGACCAAATCATGTTAGGTTTATAAGTTTGGATGGAAACAGGTGCGAGTTTCTCCATCTTGCAGTCTGTGTAGTTCAATTTTCTGTCATCTTCAAAAGCGCTCTCTGCCAACACTTTGTCCATCTGAGCAAGTCCGTTTCAATGAACTCCAAAGCCTGAAGTAAAATAGTCCTCATTTAAAAATAAAAAATGACAAATAAACATCTAACAAGGATAAGCGTGAATTTTAGTAAGACTCTAAAAAGGTGGCTTGCAAAAATCTAACTAATGTGCAACATTATCCAGACCTAGAAATGACTTCAAAGCATGATAGGTTGACTGAAACAACATATCAAGCTTAACACAACTGGACTAACATACATAAAGGAATTGCGGTTAAAAATAGTTGTAGACATATCTAGATTGAACTGGTGCTATGGACTTGCTCCAAAGTTCATGTTTTTAGTGAAAAAGTTAAATGTATATTTATCCAGCAGAAGTCTCATTCACAGACTTATCTTTTTTGCAGACAAACCCTATTTGTAAACCTCATTCAGACAAGGTAACTCCGAATACCTGTGGTTAGGTTTACATCACCAAGTCATAAGCATGAGCTGGGTCTATTAGCGTTAGCAATGCTTACCTGTTAGCAGCTAGGGCCTCCAGCTGGCAATGCAAGATTTCTCCAGTCTTGGCTTTCATGAGAGCCTCCAGGTTCTCTTCCAGAACTTTCTTTTGTCTCTGAACTTGTCGAAGAACCTGACCGGCCTCCTCCAGCACAGATGAACCCACAGGCCTGGAGTGAACAGACGGGGACGGATTTTCTCGATGGAAAAGGCTGTGAGCAGATGGAAAACGATTTTGCTGGGATTTTGTTTGTTGGAACTGTAGATTTTGGAACTGGTTTTGGTGGGACTGCAAGTGTTGGTCCTGTAAAGCTTGAAATGGGACGTAGTTGTTTTGAGAATTGTTTTGGGGGAGATGGTTTTGAAGAGCGTGGGATTGTTGGACAGGGTTTTGATGGGTTCGAACTTGGCCTGGGGTTCCTTTTTGTTGCTGGATCTGTTGGGGGTCTGGAGCACTCTTGGGGAACTGCGGCGAGTCTTCTGGCTGTAGGATGACACAGTGTTTTTCTTTCACATTCATTGTGGACTTTTGAAGTCAATACTCTGAAAGCGTTTAACTTTTAGTGGGAGTTTTCCATTAGTTCCTACTCAGCTATGCACGGCTGTACAAGACTAGGCACAACTCGGTTTAGGTGGTCTTCAAATATAAATAAGGCCCAAACAGGAAGACAGGCCAACCGTCCCATGATGTAATTTAGACATGAAACAAGCATGACAAAAGGGATAGCCCCTTAGAAATGCAAAAATCCCATGTAGAGCCGTGCCATGCTGAGTTGGCACTCCTGGAAAAGCACCAGAAGTGTTTCAGCCATCCATGTGAGATGGTTGTATATATTGCTTACAGTTAGCAGCTTCTTCATTTCATTATTCAGATGCCCCATCTTCTTCAGCATCTCATTGGCTTGTCTCACTGCCTCCTGGCTGTGACAGGCCACAGATGGTGGGTGAGAGGATTCAGCTATGGGTTTGTTTTGCCGAAACGAATCGTCCCTGAAAAAAGAATAAAGAAAAGATTACAACAAAAGAACCCTGAATGTGACCGAGGCCTGATCTGGAAATTGGCTCCTGGCCTCTGGGAACCAGAGCTTCGCCTTACAAAATCTGCTGCCATGACAACCAGACAGTGGATGGATACATTGACGTTCACGTGGGGCTTTGCATTTGCATCTATGCGTTCAAGGTTCCGACTCTTGTCGCAAAACTTGAGGAGTAGCAGTGATTTAGAAAAGGGAATTTGTGTGCTGGTGAGGGTATGCATGGTTTTTATAAATCAGGATTTTTTTTTTAGGCATACATAAACATAGATCCTATGCAATCTTATATGAATGAGACCCTAGGTCTATTACATCACTGGTCTGTTCATATATATATATACTGTATATACACTTTAAACGTATCCAGTGTTCCATTTTCTCTTACTTCTAATGGTAAAGGTGTAGTTAGATCTTCTGTCTGGCAACTGGAAGCCTTCTTTGTGGTATGTCGAATTGTAATTTTGTTTGTTCAAAAGTGCAGATGTGACAAGACCCAACAGGGGGTTTCTTCTTACACCTGGTTCACATCAGTTTGGCGCAGTGCTGCAAAGTAAAACAAGCTCTGCATCAATGTGAAGAAGGCCCAGGAGACGGTGGGGGATTTCAAACGGGACAAGCGCGCTCTCCCTCCCCTGCACATCAGAGGAGCAGCAGTGGAGGTGGTATCCAGCTTCATGTGCCTGGGTGTGCACATATCCAATGACCTCGCCTGGAGTGCCAACACTTCCTGTCTGGTCAGGAAGGCACGGCAGGAGCTTCTACCACTGTGGTGTGGAGAGCGTCCTATACAAAGGGTGGGAAAGGCTGCACAGATAACTGTGGGGAGCAGCATTTCCACCACCTCGGGCCTACGATGCAGGGGGGAGGCCCTCCGTATCATGAAAGACTCCACCCATCCCACACGCAGGCAGTTTCAGCCCCCCCACCCCCCACCCCAGCGGGCAGCTGAGGAGCATCGAGAGCCAAACCACCAAGCTCAGAAACAGCTTCTTCCCTCAAGCTGTCAGACTGCTCAAGAGGTACTCTGTACCCTTTCTCACCACACAATGAGTCATTTTAACTAAGATCGTTTCAGCCATAGCTATTTAATCTGCTGCTCAAAGAGAAAGTACATAAAAAAACATTTATGGTTATATTTATGCACTGAGTAACGTTAACTAAGATCATTTCAGCCATAGCTATTTCATCTGCTGCTATTTAATCTGCTGGGTGTGTATATATATATATATATATATGTGTGTGTTTTTTTTTCTTCTCTAACTTGTTGTTTTTAAGCACTTTCTCAATTTGATACTTATTCAATGGATCCTTAACCGGGACCTGAGTGCTCATTTCATTCCACAAACTTGTAAATGTGAGCTGGAAACACAATCTAATTTGAATCCGTGAATATTTATATGCCCTTACACACACTTAGTGTCAGTTGGATAAAAACTTGTGTTTCTCAACCCTGGTCTCACTGTCCTGCATGTTCACCAAGAGTCCCAGTTCCACCACACCTGATTCACATAAACATGTCATTATCATTCTCCTGCAGCGCTGAGGAGCTGATTCATAATCTGAATCAGGTGTGCTGGGGCCACAGTGAAAACATGTAGGACTGTGGGTCCCGATGACCAGGGCTGAGAAACTACTTATAGCTTGAACTATAAGCTATAAGAACCTGTCCAGGCCCGAAGTTTCTGCTTCTAAATTCTAAATGCATCTTTAAAGATCACAAATGCTGTGAATGTCTGGGTTGTATAAGTAAAACTTAATTGACTAAAGGGAAAATTGACAAATACAAGTCAATGTAAAATGGATCTGTGCGTCTATGTTAATGAGAGGCACGGGTGAGATTAAAATGGCGGCCATTATCACCCCCTGCTCAGGCATTTACCAGTTCAGGAAAGACCACGAATGCCTGCTGTTGCTAGGCAACATCAGAGTGGTTTTAGGTGGTGACGGTGAGCAGGGACACTCGTGGAGGATAGCAGCCTCTGTTCAGGGACAAAAGCCGAGCGCATCCCACCGTCTCCTCCTGTGAGCCGTCCTCTCACCTCCGCTTCTCTCTTTTTTTTTCTCTCATCTGTATTTAGATGAGAAAGAAAGCCCTTTCCATCTCTGACAGATGTAATACATCTATTTAACCATTGACCCTTTATGCATTTGACTATTTCTGAGGGTGTACCTTTAGCTCTTTAGAAAGCATCTCCTACCTTAACTCTTACTCTGTACCTCCCTCTACCTTCTAGTCTATTTAACTACTTTACAATACATGTCACATCCACCCGTTCACACACACACACACACACACACACACACACACACACACACACACCAGCGGATGCAGCGGCAGGCATGATGGGCTCCATTGTCTCAGCACGGAACATTTTGGCACATGTTAGAGGAGCTAGGAGTCAAACCACTGACCTGATTTTCAGATGACTGCTGATTTAAACAAATCAGTAAAGGTTACACAAGTCTTAACAATGTGTATGTCTCTATCTGTATCCTTTAGCCGGCCTCTGAGGGCCCTTAATATAAAATGGTACCAAATAACAGACCTGATCCATTCTGGCCAGCGAAAAAGCTAAATTATTGGGCAGAGAGTAGAAAATGTACAATAAAGAGATAAGCTCAAATAATATTAGAGTATACAAACCAATATTTTCCAAAAGATCAGAGCTATCAGGATTCTTTTGAGACATTTACTCTTACCCAAAGCAGCTGTTAGTACAGTTACAAAACCTGGCAAAAACGCAAATCATTACATCTATTTTGTTGAGACTTTGTTAGGACTTATTATTTCATACAAACGAATGATAATCAAGGAGTTAAAAATCATAAGTTAGCATTAATATTGCTAACACAGTTCATACGTTAAATGTGGTTAAATTTGAGACTGCATTTCATTGGATTTGGAGTTGCATTGAGGTGAATTTCATTACCCAGGATGCTCTAGGTGCAAGAGAAAAAAAACACGTTTTTCTTTTAACGTGAAACAGTTGGAGCATTCTGGAACATAGCTAAACTGGCACACGCTGTATATTTTCTTTTTCCCTTTTTCTACTGTTCTTCAAATTCTCAAAGAATTTAAATATACTAAAGAATTTAATAAATTAGAAAGATCTTCTTGTTAGGCTGCTGCTCACTTTGTGCTGCTCCTATTAAAACTAATAAGACAACAAATAAATAATTTGCATTTTAAATAAAAAATCAGACACCTGAGTGGCAACTTCACCGTCACTATGAGTGGGTCCGTATTTTTATCCTGTAAATGTGCTCAGTGTGGGACTGACACGGGGGGTGTTGGTTTTTTAAAGAGTGATAGGAGGAGGTGGATGGCACACATCCACATCTGGAGTCCCAATCATCACACATTAAATGTGGAGCACTGAGGCTTCAGGCTCTGGACCAACCCCTCATTCAAAATGCAAATGACTTTCACTGGAACTAATTAATGTGCCCTATAAATCAGCTTACTACATCTGCTACATTTAGAGGGGGGGGGGCTCTTACCTTTAACGGTCTTGGGGCCCAAATTCTCTATTACAAAGTAGTCTAGGTCCATTGAGGTATTATGATTGGGTCTGATTTTTCTACGACGTCTCTTTAACAACTCAGCATTTTCCTTCATGAATTGGGTTTTTAACTAGGATGTGGTATCCATGGGAACCACATCCTGCATGGTAACAGAGGAGGAGTTGAACTTAAGAAGTTTCACGGGAAACTGCTGCAGGTCAGGAGCACGAACACACAGACACGCTGCAGAGTGGAACCACTGGAATCTTACCTTTGCATGGGTACCTGTATGACTGAGACTAATCAAAGACACTTTCACATTAGAGATTCTTGTTATTTTAAGACTGGAGGCAGAAAAACTGGAGAACCAATGCAGGGGGTGGTGTGACCTGTAGTGACCTGCTCTGTGAAGCCTCAGAGCTGCAGACAAAGCTGATAAACATAGGAGCGCAGGAGAGATGAGAACAGGCTATTATGGGATGCTAAGTAACCAGAGTAATGTCCCTAAACTTGGCTTGTTGGGTTTAACCTGTGTGGGGCTTCCCATCCTAAAACAAGCTGTGTTGCTACATCGAAAACATGATTTAATGTACGTTCTCTAGCTAGGAATAACAAATGTAATCAAAAACATTTGAGCTTATTCAGTTCAGTCGTAACCTGACTCTATTGTCTGCCGCATCTCCACAGGGATGTGCTTTATGTCAGCTGACTGCGAAGTTCTGTTGATTCTGCTAAGCAGTTCATTAGAAGATAAGGAAATTTCTGAAAATAATTAAGTACAAAGTTCTGTATCATCTGTAGGATCATAAAGAAATGTCCCACCGTTTTAAAAAAGTTTGTACCAGTGGAATTTATTACAACTGACTCAGCCCTAAGGCACATTACAAAGTGTTTGTTTCATCAACCGACACGACAGAACAGGACAGCAAAGAAAAAGAAACAAACCCAATATGAAAACGCTTTTAAAAACACCATCAAAAATTACTTTAAATATCAAAGTACTTCAGAAAACAAAAACAAAAAAACGGCAGGTAAAAATGTGAAGAGTCTGACTGTCACTGTCCCACTCTCAAACTTGTACACGGCACTGTTCTCACCTCTTTGAAAACACAGACACAATTTTACACTGTTAGGACGACTTCCCCCTTAAACATATAGATGTAAAACATTTAGAAGTTTGACTTAAGGTCTCTGCTACAAGCTTCCGTCTGACAGAAGGCTTCACTGAAATGAGTCAGTGGAAGGAAGACTGCGTTCCTGTGCACTTATTTTCTCACACTGATGCACTCGACCTATGCTTATGGATGTTGACATTTTTTGGTTATAAGCTACACTTCAGAATAATTGGGATTCTTAAAATGAGATAATCATGAGGTACACACGATACAGGATTGTATAAAACAGATTTTCCAGCCGTTGAAAAAAGTATTTTGAAACATTTCTGTGCCAAACAAAGTCACTTAAATTAAGAAGATTAGGCAAAGCTTTGTGTTACAAAATGACGCCAATACAAAACAGAACATGTGTATAATCATCATGTGTGCAATAACAGCAGATTTGTACAATTTCAGAGTCACAAAAAAGAGGTTAGGCGTGATATATGATGTATAATTCAACTGATACAAAAAAAGGAATGCACAGTACTCCGAACATTAGTTTTATAGTTTGGTTTTAAAAAATCTAAATCGACTAATTGTTCACACTTCGTGTGAAGCACTCAAAAACTACGCTTTTAAAGATGTGCGACTCATCACACAAGGCATTCCAATCATCTTATGTTTTCCCAAATTTCAGTCTGGACAACAGCTTTCACGAGAAACAAATAGCTACCACTGCACGTCATCATCATCACCATCACCACCACCGAGTACGCACTGTGAATCTCTCCGGACAGGGTTGTTAAAGTCACTCTCACAGAGATGCACTACGGGAGAACAACAATAAGAACCATGGAGAAACCACTTTCCACATGTACGCCTCATAAATGTCAGGCTGATTTTATCTTTAAAAAGAAATCCAAAGGCTTTTATTTACACGATATCTAAAAACGCCAGTTCTTGGGATTGTTGGAAAACATTTTTGCCCGTACATATTGCAGAGGGTCGGGGGGGGGGGGGGGTACATTCCTCCCTATTTTGTTGAATAACTACTCCAGCAGAAACACAGATCAAATACCTCAAAAACAGCTCCTTTTTTTCTAAAAGGGCAGCAACATTTCTCTGACATGCCAGTACAATTAATCTGGGATAATAGATATAGGATCCACATCGGACTGAATACTCCCAGTGCTCTCGCTTTCTCTGGCCTCTGACCAACCAAAACGCTCGACTACAGGCTCATTTTCGGTGGGGAAAAAAAAAGGAAGCACAAATATCCCACCTGTGTGTTCAGGAAGCCTTGCAGGACTCGCGACTGGAAAACTAGCAAATAGAAGCAGCTTGTGAAAAACAAATGTTTTTTTTGTTTTTTGCAGTGGGTCAACCAGAATGTTAGACTCAAATTTCACATGAAGCAATGACCTCACAACTGATGAACTACTGCTATCTTCCTCCCATTCGCACACGTGGACAAACTTCAGCCTGAGCTGGCAGTAAGACGTAAAAGGTAAAAGAAAAACTGAAGCAGTGGGGATTAAGATGTTGATATCATCAATACTACTTGGCAGCATGTAAAAACCAAGGTGACGCACTCATGAGCTGCCTGTACCTCACAAACCACTTTGCTATAAATAATTCTGTCCACTCAGACTGATGTTGAAATGGTTTGAAATTAAAAGGTAAATCCGATTTTCTGTCATGTGAGCTCAGAACAACAAGCTCATATAAATAAATGTCCTTTGAATTATAAGATGAACAGCTACATTTCATGATGTACATCAGAGGGATCTTTATCCAAGAATTGTGTGAAAAATTGGATCTTCGGGTCGGTAATTTCGCTCCACCGACAGAAGACGGGTGGATTTGAGGCTGGTCAGCAGAGCTACTGGGTTCCAATGTGTCTTATTCAGTAAAAAGCCTTGAAAGGAGGTAAAGGCATCTCTTCTTCCTCTCCTCACGGGTCCCTCTCCTTCTTTACCCTCACGTCTCCAGCCAGGATGGTGGCTATTTCCCCCTGCATGAAGGCCCAGGGCACGTTGGAGCCCAGCAGGGGGCACTTTTCCCTGCTGGGGCAGTACACCTCCCCTGACGCTCCCTGGGCCTTGATGCTCTCCCTGGAGCAGGGGAAGCAGAATTTGTGGACGGGGACGGAGGGGCACTGCACGAAATGCGTGTCCTCCAAGCGTTCGTGGCAGATCGTGCAGCACAGGGGCCCGCTGTTGGCTATCGGGGAGTCCGGCACGCTCTGGGAGTGGACCTGCTCCAGGCCCCCCGCGAACCCGGAGGACGCCGACATCCCCAGGTCTCCGCCGCGGGGCGGGAGGCGCCTCTGGCCGGACGCCGGCGCGGGGGACGCCGGGCTGCCGCTGTTCTGCCGGGAGGAGGGGGTGGTGGAGTGGACGGAGTCCCTGTCCTTGTTGGGGGAGTACGCGCTCCCGACCGCGTCCGACACGGACATCGGGGACGGTCCGTTCCGCGGAGGGTCGGCCGGCTCCGGGGGCGTGGCGCGACCCGAGGGGCCGTCCGGGGGTCCCGGGACGAGCGAGGGGCACGGCCCCGGGAAAGAGACGACGGCCATGGAGAGCTTGAGGGCCTCCGTCTGGCTGCTGATCCACTGCTGCCTCTGCAGCTCGTCGCTCAGCTTGGCGGCGCCGTCCGCCGCCTCCGGCCCGGGGGAGGCTTTCCTCTTCTTGGCCCCGGACCTGCCGCTCCCGGTCCCGCTGCTGGACACCAGCGCCCGGCCGGGGCTCAGCTGGGAGGAGGGCGGGAGCGGGTAGCCGCCGTCGGTGTGGGACTGGGGCAGCATGTCCTCCCCGACGGGCTCCCGGAAACACCGCAGCGACTCCGGCAGCAAGTCCCCCAGCAGCCGCCAGTCCCCGGAGCCGTGCTTCTTCTCGTACTCCAGGTACTTGAACCCGGAGGACAGCCCCCTGCCGAAGTCCTTCATGCAGTCCTGGTACATCTGCTTGGCCACCCCCGAGGCGCTGGAGAACACGTTCCCGGAGCCGCTCGGGTACTCGACGAACACCCGCAGCTCGTATTCCGCGCCGCTCTTCGACACGGCGTCGAAGGCGAACAGCCGGCCCACCAGGCCGTGGTCCTTCTTGAAGCGGACGTCGAACGGCGTGCAGCCGGACAGGGCGAGCAGCGTCTCCCGCACGGCCTTGGGCTTGCCGGCCCACTCCTCCTGCCGGTTCCGGAGGCTCTCGCCGAGCTCCGCGAGGGCCTCGGCGGCCCGCTGCTTTTCCCGGGCGTCTCTGTCCTGGTCGGAGCTGGACACGGCGGCGGCGGCCGTGGCCTGCTTCCCTCCCGCCTCCGAGTGGCTCGCCTGGCCGGGCAGGGAGACGACGAGCATGGAGCTCTGCGGGGAGGGTCTGCCGTGCCCCGCCGCTCCGTTCAGAGGGGTCTGCGGGAAGAGGCTGGGGGGCACGGTCATCTGGGCGGCCGCCGGCAGCGGCCCCCCGCCGCCCCGGCTCCGGGAGCTGGGGCTCTGGCGGTTGAGCTCGGGCGGCCCGTCCTCCGCCTTGAACCCGTTAATTCCCGCGAAGCCGTTGGGCAGCTTACCGTGGCCGGCGGCGTAGTCGAACCGCTCCGGCCCCGGCGCGTAGAGCTCCAGCCCGGGCTGCTGGGGCTTCCCCGCTGCTTCCGGCTCTTTCCCGCTCGCTAACGCCGACGGACTCTTCCCCGCGCCGGCGGCCGGCGGGGCTCCCCCCGCCGCGGGGGACCGGCCCTCCTGGAGGCCGTGCTCCCGCTTCAGGCGGCGGGCCGTGTCGATGACGAACTCGATGCGGTCGGCGCCCTCGTAGTTGACGCAGCCGCGGCACACGGGCTCGGCGAAGTCCCAGATCATGGCCCAGGACATGCGCGGCAGGTCGCACAGGTAGCACGACTGCCGGCGGGACGAGGGGACCTGCGGCGAGGACATGGTCCCTCTCGGCCGGCCTCCTTCCCCGCTGCCTCCCGTAGCCCCTCACAAAGAGACGGAGGAGCTCTCACACTGCGGCTCTCCTCTGCTGGCAGGTTATTGTTCCTCCTCCTCCTTCTCCTCCTCCTCCTCCTCCTGCTGCTGCTGCTGCTGCTGCAGAGATGCTGTAGATGGAGGGGGGTTGCCTGCGTTGTTTCCCCTGCATGAATAACTCAGAGGGGGTATTTCGTACTTTCATCTGCAACAGCCCCCACTGCAGCTCCTCCGGGGAGGAGAGAGCCAATGAGACCCTGCTATTTTCTGCTGTGCCCTCCTGTGAGTGAGGGTCTCATTCTTCATCCTTCTTCATGAAAATAGCATGGGGGGCTAAAATGATTGCTAATCATAATTGCTGGTATAGGTGTGTTTGTGTGTGTACATATGCATTCCAGGTGAAAAACATGTTTGTTTTTTTCTCTCGGATAGCACAGAGGGATGGCCTCTGATGGCTGCGCCGTGCGTTGCCCTGGAAACATGCCTGCAGACTGCAGTGAGGAGGAATGTGCTGCATACGTGATGAGCTGCAGCCCGGCTCGGCCCCGGTTTGCACTTTAGAAATGATATGCAAATCGCCAAGAGCCAGCAGCCGGCAGCGGGGAACGGGGGAACGGGGGGGGGGGCTTTATGCGGACGCCGTCGTGGCCTCTGAATATGCAACAGTTGGATCTCATCCTGACAAGCGGCGTGTTGACGGGAGCCCGAGAGTCTTTTAATGCGTCAATTCCGCCTTTAGGAAAAGGGACAATACACTCCTCCGCCTGATACTAGTCGGTAATGGACGTGAAGGTGAAACCCAGACACAATGAAACACACGTGTCTTTGGCTGGCTGTCCCAGGAGCTGGATCCAGGTCCAGCTAAAGGCCAACGCCATTCTCAAATCTGCAGAAACCCATGTTCCATGGACTCTAGGTAAAGATGACCTCATGGGATAAATATATAAATAAATAAAAATCACTGTTTTTGTTCAAGGAAAATTCATACTACTGTTACAAATCACATTTTCACGATGCAGAAAAAGAGAACGTCAATATAAAATCAGATCTTTAGATACGCTGTTCGTCTAACAGCAGTTATTTGAAGTCAAAGCTTTCAGAGCTGGACTAACAGACCCAGGTAAAGCAGGTAGATCAGAATCACTCTGCACCAGAACAATCATGTATTTAGACTGAAATGCGCTTTGGTGAACTGCTTCCACTGAAAAACTCAAACCTTTTGTGTTTTTTTCTAAAGCAACAAAGTCTATGTTCCCAATAGCATATCTTGTATTCCTTTGGTAACAAACAGGACTGAATAGCAGCTCATTCAGACTACGTGCCCGTTCAACTTCCGGCATGTCACGCTGCTGGTTTTTAGACCCGCAGCATCATCTGGCAGAACCATTTTTCTGGCGGGGGGGGTTGGGGGGGGGGGGTTAAAGACAGCATCGAAGCAGAAAATTTAAATAGATTACGGGGACCCACAGAGACAGAAGGAGATGAATTCCTTGAATGTCTTTTTACAGTCCGCTGCGTGGCAGCATTAGACACTCTTACAGCATTCTGCTCTCGTACAAAGGACATTGCACTATTTCAGCCATACTTTGGGCTCTCCCAGCCAAGAAAAACTTGGTCTAATCGTCAGCTTGTGTGTTAGACCTAATCCCAACTAGACTTTTCCCTTTGATTAACACATTCATGTTCGACTCAATCAATCTGTCGTTGTCGATAAACTGTGTGCCAGGGAAATTTAATGTTGCCCTAATTACACCTTTACTTAAAAACCCAATCAAGCTCAGTGGCGTGGTGGTTAGCACTGTAACCTCGCCCCCTGAGGGTTCCTGGTTCAAACCCGAGTGTGCACATGGGTTCTCTCCCGGTACTCTTCTCACAATCCAAAAACAGGCCGGTTAGATTCATTGGAGATCTTAAGTTGACAGTAGGAGTGAGTGTCCGCGTGTTTATGTGTGAGCCTGTGATGGACCGCATAACCTGGTTAAGTTTAGTTCAGAATTTAGCAAGGGAGAAACAACACCGGAGAGAGTCACTCTTACTTTTGGGACTATATATTCAAAGATAGACCGGGACATGATTGCGACATTAGATGGAGTTTCAGTTGCTGAACGTTTTACTAGTGTATGAGACAACAGAAAGAAGATTTTTTTTCATCCTCAAAATGGTCTTGCTGGTATTTATAATATTGTGAAAGTATCTGGTGTGTGTGTATGTGTCGTGAACATGTGGACATGGGCGTTTTCTGCTGCTACACGAGTGAACAGGTGTGTTCTGGCAGGAGGTTTTCCTTTTAGTTGGTTACATTAGATATCCTCATATTAGCACAGGGGTTTACGAGTGCTGATCTGTAGCATGGAAGCCCTAAACTGCTTTGGACCAAGTGTTTCAGCACAATTTATCATGTTGACGTATCCCAATAAGACGTGAACCAGCTAAGTCATTTGGGCATCAGAACTGAACCTAGAGTTACCACACTTATGGGGGTTTCCATTAGTGCCTTCACAGCCCTACTTGGCTCTACTTGCCTTAGCACGGCTCTTTTTATTTAAGGTAGCTTTCCATTACAAATGAGGTCCGAACAGAAAGATGAGCCAAACAGCCCGTATTGTAATTTGCTTGATGCACAAGACAACAATAACGGACAATGGTGGCAACAATATGCCAGCCGAACCTCAGTGTTGGTTTGTGAATTAAGCATTTACAGCGTTGACGATCACATAAATAACTGAATCGGACATTTGTTTTTTTTTTAAAGCAGGCAGGGTTCTCAGGAACTGAGGTCCACCTTTTGGTGTCATATAAAATACTATTTTAAAGAGGGAATTACTATGTCCTGGGCAAACACTTACAAATACCCGCCCCCGCCCCCACGTCTCTTTTACCTGGTATGCTTCGGCCTTTTGCAGGTTTCCACAGCAACCGGAACCGTTTCCACAGTGGTGGCAGCAGCAGGACATCCAGACACAGAGCAACTCGGATGTGGATTGTTGACATTGGTTGCTGATAGAGAGAAGAAAAGAAAGTTTACAGTGAATGACGGGAACTATTCCCCACTTGTTTCCAGGACATAATACTTTAATAGACCCTTCACAATTCCCCTCACTTCTGGACCTAGAGAGTTGATCCATTAGCTTTAATGTGGACCCAAAAGGGCAGGAAGATCAACTTTCAGGTTGTCAGACATAAATATAGATATTTTTAAAGTCTCCCTAATTATGGCAGCCTACAAAGACACGTTCTTTTGTTATCTATAAAGTACTTTTTATATAAATAAACTGAAACACAAAATGCTTTACGTAAATTGAAAACATAAAGAAGGGGGAAAAAAATCAAGTAAAACAAGCTAAAATAACATATAACATAAATAGAATGGAATAAAATAAATCAGAAAAATTCTATCAAATTTATTAAGAATACTACAACATTTGGACTTCAATTCCATCCATTAATCGTTAAACAAATATTAAATAAGTATTTTTAAAACGTTATTTAAACAGTAATTAAAAAAAAGCTTATTAAGGATTATTATACTAAAAGGTATCAACACTCCCAACTTCCATCTGCTGTTCAACAAGTGACAACTATAAAAACCAAAAGATGCTTTTCCATGTTTTAGTCCCCATTTTTGGTATAAACAAAAGAACAGCATCTGATAACCTGAGAACACTGAGAAGCTCACACACCATTAAAAAATAAGAGCTTCAACAAATTATTAAAATCAGTCTGGAAATGCACAGGAAGCCAGATGTTAAGGCTGGACTAATACGAGCTCTCTTCCTGCTCTTCAGCAGATGAGCAACAGAGTTTTGTAGGAGCTGTAATAGATTTAAAGTTTTTTAGGAAGACCAGAAAGAAAAACATTACAATAGTCTAATAGCATCAATCGGGCCATCTGCATTGGCCTGAGAGAGGAACTGACCCATCCCTGCAATGTTTCTTGAATGAAAACAAAATCTTTGTTTCGTACTAGAAGTGTCAGACAGATTATCAATTTCCAAATTAAAATCTTCTTAAAGAATTAATTCGGTAAAAATTGTTGGAAAAAGTGAAAGTACATATGAAAAGTCAGATATGAAAGAGGAGCAGGGTACAGAATGTATTTTATGATGTGGTCAGCACACCTGAGCCAAACTGATTTGGGGGCGGTCAGGGGGAGGATCCAAAACCAGTTTAAATTGTCAATAAATTTCATGTTCAAAGTTTTACAGGTGTGTTGGCTCCGGTCCCTTGTGAGATTCTGTTCCCCTGGTTTGGAGACGGCTGTGGATTCATATCCACTACCCCGGTCCCATTGGGATGAACCAACGGGGTCAGAGAACAGAGAACAGCCCTTAGCACTTTACAACTTGATGCCGTGGATGAAACCCACACTTAGGAGCCCAGATGGGCTTCACAACATGCTCCGTGGGATGCATCAGGCAGAAACCAGTGCCAGCCATTTTTAACCACCTCCACCCCTGCCTTCACCTGGCAGGGTGCTGCAGCTGCAGCCCCTCTGGCCAGGAACCCAGCTGGTCTTTGCCTGCCAGCTTGGAGGAGCTCAAATATCCAGCCAGATGCTTTGCGGAGCAAGATAACGCCTCAAAACAATTCCCAGCTGGTCCTTTTTGCTGGTGCTAGCTGGCAGGTGGGTCGGTGCAAAGGAGTGGGACCCTGAAGGAGTAAGATGAGTGACATCTTCTCAGACAGTTCTCGGACTAAAACAGTGGCCAGGAAGCTGGAACAAAATCCAAAACTGAAGCTACACATAGTTGGATGTTCCAAACCCTTTGCCGTGTCTTATTCCTCTGCCTGATGGACCAGAAGATGTCTCCATAGAGCCATCTGCTGCCATCTGCTGGGGGATCACTCTCAGAGCTGTTTTAAAGAGAGACTGTTTGAAAGGAAATTTTAAACCGGGGCTGTCAAACTCCAGCTGTCAAGGGTCTGCAGGTTTTAGACATGTTAGGGTTACTGCCTCTGCACACCTGGTTCTGATTCAATTGGATCTCCTCTAGACATTGTGACACGTTTCGTAAGTCGGGTGTGTTGAAACAGGCAAACCACTTAAAGGACTTGAGTTTGACGTCCCTCACTTAAAAACAATAAATACAGACCAAAAACAGAGAGCTGCAGGAAAACTGCCTCCACTATAAGAACTACATTTAACTTCACTGTGCCATGCCTTACTTCAGCTAAACTAGGAAACACACAGCTTTTTATTTAGTATGGTGGTATTTTAAATTAGTTTGAATAGCCAATTGTTTAAGAATAGTAAAAGTCAAAGCAGCTGAATGTTTTTGTCCATTAATAAGACTGCAGTAGGTCACACTTCTGCCATGTGGACAGTGATCAGTATTGTAACAACCACCAGTTGGAATGGTGTCTCTAAACGTTCATAAAAAACTCCAAGAGTCATTCTCGTGAGTTTGACGTCCACAGCCGACACGGATAAACAAAAAGTAGTGTACTTAGAAAAAAAGAAAGTGTTATCCTTTTAAGAGAAGCCACTAAATCAATTTTATCTAGAGAAACAGGAAGTAAAAACGACTATTTTGTTTAAAGGAATTTCTACAACAAACAGTCTAATGTAAGGTGCCTACAATGATGAAGAACAGAGAATAAATCCAACAAACTTACTCCCTTGACATAAATTGGAGCAAACAAATGACAAGCTCATGAATATATATCTGTGAAAAATAATCCTCCGGACTCTATGGACCACTACGATGGTAGAACTATGAGTAAACAGTTAAAATTTAACCCCATTAAGATATGCAAACCTGAATAAGAGAAAGAAGTAAGCAATATACACCTGAACTGAAGGCTTGAAGGGGACATTTTGTCAGTTTTCAGTGGCGAATATAGTGACTTTCGGGGTAATGCAGATCACCACTCAGCAGGAGGCTGCACAGTGAAAGACTGCTACGGTTCTTTGTGAGATGAACCGAACAACGGAAATGTGGCCGAGCTGGGAGAGACAGCGGGCTGAAATCATGAGGTTATTGCATAAGAAATCGTGTGAAACTTGTAATAACATCACATTTACTTGATGAAAAGAAGTATTTCACTGATTTAGTGGGAGCTGCCACTAGCAGTGTCAGCTCAGCAACACTGGTCACCATAGTGGTAGCTCGGCAACATGCACAGCACATCCACGAAGCGTTATTCCATGTAAATGTAAAATGGCATGGTGGTGGTAGAGGTGATTAGATCAAGATTAGATTAGATCAAGATTAGATCAAGAACAGTCCATAGTGAACTTCATAGAATGGGTTCCCATGGCTGAGCAGCTACATCCAAGCCATACATCAAGTGCCAGATGCAGTAGTGTAAAGCATGCTACCACTGGAAGGCATATTCTATAAAGTGAGGAATCGCTCTTCTCCATCTAGCGATCTGGTGGACAAGTCTGGGTTTAGTTGTTGCCACTAGAATGGTAGTTGTCTGACTCTGCTGGGCCAAGCATAAAGTTTGGTGGAGGGTAGACTGTGCTGTAAGGTTGTTTTTCAGAAGCTGGGCACACATTTTGACAATTTGGACAACTTTGTGCTCCCAGTCTGGGAAAAGTTGGAAGATGGCCTCTTCCACTTCCACCGCGACAGTGCAGCAGTTAGCAAAGACATGGAGGAGACAGTTCTTACTTGAGAACTTACTTGAGGAGACGTCAGATGTCATAAGGGCATGGCCCGTCACAATTTTGAGGGCTGACTCCAGAAGCTGGCTCTGATCGGCAGAAAGGAGAGTCAGTGAGCGGTGAAACAGCAGATAGGCTGCAGCAGGTGGGCGGGAGGGAGTGTGTACCTGCAGCTGCAGCTGGTGGCCGTGCAGAATCTCCAGGTGCTGCAGGGCCTGCTGACTCACGCTCCTCTCCGTGCTCTGAGCCTCCCTTAGCACAGAGCAGACAGTGATGTCACGCAGAGACACAAAGCTGTTGCGGAACAATCGTAACGGGCATGTTTTCAGATTGCGGGAGAAGGTATTCAGAGTGTGCACAAGTAGAATATGCAAATCCACGCAAAAAGAACCCCAGATAACCAGGGATTTTGACAGGAATCAATCTATCTATCTATCTATCTATCTATCTATCTATCTATCTATCTATC
>JABUIW010000186.1:136708-170515 GCA_013363375.1 Menidia beryllina | reverse complement strand
ATCTATCTATCTATCTATCTATCTATCTATCTATCTATCTATCTATCTAATCTATCTATCTATCTATCTAGTCCACCAAGCTATACAACAGCTTTTTCCCTGTTGCCATAATACTGTTAAATTATTGAATTCTGTTCTTGTCGTAAGCTGTAGGCAACAACATTTTGTTCTATATGCACTCTGTACATACAAAATAACAGTAAATTGGTCTAAGTTTAAGTCTATGTATCCATAATAAACATGTTTGATGGTTTAAACAGTCTACGACAAGTAAAAAAGCTTGTTGGTCCAAATCTATCTGACTGTAGTCTGACTTTGCCTAGAAAGGTGTAGCACAATGGCTGCTTTAAATAGCCAGCAGGACGGTCAGTACCTGTTAGTATGCAGCAGCTTCTGCACGCCATCGGTCAGCTGTGACATCCGAGCCTCGATATCCGATTGAGCCTGAACACAGAAACGGACATGAAGACAATCACAAAAAAGAATAAACTATTCATATGAACTACTCTCCACAGACCTGGTGGACTATTAATTTAACTTGGAACTGTTACAACTATCACTGCTGTCTCCTAATGTGGCTTGTGGGCCACCATACTGTTGGTTAGGCCCTACCTGCCAATTAGTCCGGATCTGCAGGATTTCTTTTGACAATCCTAAGTCTTTGCTTTATTTTGTTTAGCCCTTTAAAGCCCGATCCGAGAAAAATAGGAAGAATATTGGATTTTTTTTAGTCTGAAGTCTTTCTTTGGCCCCTCAACAACATATGAAGAAAAAAAAAAACACAATTATTCTATCAAATTAGCGTGCAATAAGTCAAAAATACATTTTGGTGTAGTCTTCTACTGGCTGTTATCAGGTATATCTGAATGTGTACAACAGGGGTTTGAGCAAAGCTTTTACCATTGAATGATGCAAAAAGTCTCAGATCCAAAAGACTTCAGAAACCGTATGAATCAAATATGATACATTTGGCATTATAGGGTTAAACAGAAATCCACATTATATTAGTTACCACAAGTGACTCGCTCATTTTAATGTTTAATTTTCATTGATAATATACTCATGACTACAAATCGGGGATTAGTTTTGAAATCATAATTAGTTCAAAATGGTCAAATAAACGACATTTTCAGTTTAAAACAGGTTTCCTTTCCATCAGGTGGTCTAAAATTCAAGTAAGACACCATTAAAACACCTTTGCTTTTACAACATAAGGTTCCAAATCATCTAAGCCCCCCCCCCTTTTCAAGAACACTTAATTTAATTGTTTTTTGTGAGCTACAGCTGTCCTGTTTTCCCGTTCCAACAGATAATACCTTGAGGATTGGGGCGGCAGCAGAAAGAGCTGCGGCCGTTGCTGCGGCTGCTGCAGTGCTGGGGTCTCCCGGGCAGCCGGAGGACGTCCGGGCCCCCCTCACCACAGCTGGATCCTGGAGGCTCTGAGCAGGAGGTGTCTGTGGACCTGTGCTGGTCTGCAACGGTCTCTGGGGCAGCAGCTGGACTTTAACCTCCCTCTTACGGCTGGAGCTGTGAGAGCTAAGCAGCACAGACAAGAATGAATGGACATCAACCCCTCAACCGCCACCACCCCTGATGTTACACGATAAAATGCTAGTGGAGACGTAAAATGGCCGCTCAAGTCATTTAATTCAATTCCATTCAATTTTATTTATATAGCGCCACATCACAACAACAGTTGTCTCACAGCGCTTTCCAAACAGAGGTCAGACCCTACTCTGAAGTTAATTACAGAAACCCAACAATTCCCACCATGAGCAAGCACTAGGCGACACAGGCAAGGAAAAACTTCCTTTTAACAGGCAGAAACCTCGAGCAGAACTCACCCACGATAAGTTCTATGTTAACATTTTCTGACACACGATTTTCTCACCGTTCTTTCAGAGCTCCAAGTCCAACTCCTCGCTCTCCAGCCATAAAGCAAGACATCTGGAGGTCCAAACCTGGACACAATGATGCAGTTTGTAAGATGATGAGATGGTTTTTGTTTGCTGCTCTCTGTTTGTCTCAGAGAGACTTTCAGTCAATTACACATGTGATTTTAGCAATCTTTCAAAGTAGCTATTACTAACTAAAAATGCCAGTGTTATCTAGTTGGTGAATGAATAAATGAGAAAGCTAAATGGTCATTTTTTCTCACATAACCCTGAAACTTCACAGCCTGTACAGCCTCGTTTGGTCAATACCCATCTTTTTTCTGACAGTTTCTCTTGTTAGCAGGTTCTACAGAATCTACAGCTGTTCCCACAGATTAAAATTGTGTGTGAGGAGTCTTTGAATGTCCTAAATCAGACGTGGACTTTGACTTGGCCCCTCCATCAGTAGGTAGTGCATTTATTAGTGGCTGTTTTCTTAAACTTTATGAAGGTTTTAACAAATCATCCGGCTGTTTTCTTAGACTTTATGGAGATTTTAACAAATCATCCGGCTGTTTTCTTAAACTTTATGGAGATTTTAACAAATCATCCGGCTGTTTTCTTAAACTTTATGGAGATTTTAACAAATCATCCGGCTGTTTTCTTCATCTTTGTGGAGATTTTAACAAATCATCCGGCTGTTTTCTTAAACTTTGTGGAGATTTTAACAAATCATCCGGCTGCTTTCTTAAACTTTGTGGAGATTTTAACAAATCATCCGGCTGCTTCCTTAAACTTTATGGAGATTTTAAAAAATCATCCGGCTGTTTCCTTAAACTTTGTGGAGATTTGAACAACTCATCCGGCTGCTTTCTTAAACTTTATGGAGATTTGAACATATCATCCCACTGTTTTATGCTACAGGCTTGTTAAGCACTACTTTTCCGGATGAATAAACTTGTTAATATCAGCAGCTGCTATCTATAACACCCCTGGTCTCTTACCGGCCGCAGGCTCCCCGGAACCCGGCCTCTTCCAGGGCTTCTGTCCGCCCCCCTCCTGCCCGGGCCGGTGGGGCTGACCCAGCTTCTGGACCGTTATCTGGACGGACCGAGCCTCTGGGGGGGGTTCGTGAACCCTTTTGGTGGGAAGAACCCGGGTGGAGCGAATAAAAACATCACCGGCGTCCAAGCTGTGGGGGTCGCGGGGACTCGAACGTAACATGCCAGCAGTAAAATTTCAATCAAACTGTTTCGAAACAACTTCGCTATCTTTGAGGCATTTTAAACTTCCCGCTTTGAGGTCTCGACAGCTGGGCGTTTAAAAGCCGGCGCGAAAAAGTCTATTAAACGGAAAAAATCTGACTAAAAACTAATAAATGCACCACAAAACTACAAACCAACCGCCTGAGTGGGAAAAAAACAACATATCTGACAATACTGCGTCAGTTGCTGCCAGCTATAGAAAACTACTTCCTTATTTTCTTCTTCTTCTTCGCCTGTAGCTGTTCTTCTTCTCTTGGTTTTAAACCACAGCTGGTATCCTCGAACTCGACACTGCCCTATCCCGGAGAGACAGTATATTACTAACTGTAGTCTTCACTGTTTTCCAAAATCCAAAGGGCTTTCCACAGGAGCCTCACTCCATGTTTCCGTCCTAATATTTATTCTCCATATCTATCATAAGTCTTTGTTATACAATTTGATGATTTTTCAACTTCCTGCTGATTAAACAGGGTGAAAGAGGCCTTTAAAATACTTTGGATCATTGGAATTAATTCTGACCCGACTCTTCCCATGAGCCAGATCATCCAATGTTGGCACTCAAACCCTAACTTTCTGGGAGGCCAAAACGAGGTGGAATCAGCATAATTTTTTTTATTCCAACAAAGCACCGAATCACAACACACACTGACCCTGGTCACTTTAGCTAAAATGTTCAAAAATCCAAATCAATATAATTCATGCACTGCCAGTTAAAACAAATCCTAACTAGAGAGTCCAGTAAATTGCTCCACATCCTCTCTTCAGTTCCATCCCCATCCTGAGCGTTTCTGAGGCGATTGCGGGAAGAAAAAAAAATCCCTTTTCACAGGAAAAACCCTTCTTTGAGAGGTTTAATGTCACACGTGCATGGAGGGGAAAGAAAACAGAGGCAGAGGAAGTTTATCATGGGAACTATCGCATCAGTCTGGACTTTAAATGTCATGGGTTAAACAATAGTATCTGCTTTCTCAGTTTAATCACTCCTGTCCATAATTTTAAAAATCCATACATATATCCATTCTACTTCTGCACCCACTGGAATTTACACAAAAGTAACATCACATACATATATGTGTGTGGGTCAAAGAAATTCTTAATACGGACTCCATTGTTAAGAATTGCAATGCCATAAGTAGGGCACACATTTCTACAGTTTTTGGTCCTGTCCCGCGAATATTCATTGTTTGGCACGATGGCAATTTGAGTGTTATCTGCTTACTATACTGCCTATTACTTGTAGGGTTGTGCTGGGTCTGAACGCATCTTAGCTAATATTTGGCAAGAGCGAGGGAACATCCACATGGCATTCCATCACAGAGACAAACACACACACACTTGTACTTAATCCTACAGGCAATTTAGAGTCACCGATTACCCTAACACGTGGTTTTGCTGTGATAAACAGTGAAGATATCTTGTCTCAGACATCTAAGAGAGAAATCAGTTTTGTGATTTGTTGAACAATCCAAAAAATATCTGTTTTCCCAGTGTTAAGTAGTGACTTGCAGAATTGGGTTACAGAATTTAAGCCAGCATTGGTGGTGTATGGTGGCTTGTTTGGGTGGACAGGTGATGGTCAACATGAATGGTTTCCAATGAGTCAGGAAAGTGGCAGAGGGACAGGGTAAATACTCCAGCATGGACTGTAACAAAGCAGCTTGACTTCACTTAGCTTCACGGGCGGTGAGGTGAGGATCCTGGAGTTTATCATTTTGTGGGAAAGACCCCTATGTTGGTAAAATCAATCAATCTGGAGCTGGATGACCACCAGCCACTAGGATGACCACAGGGAACCAGGAACCCAGGATGGGGGAAAAACAACAGGATATCAAAAAGATAACCCAGACAAAAATAGCCATAGGTTAGTAAAGCAAATAAAGAAAACTAGTGATAAAGGAGTTGTAATAGCATGCTTTGGATGTCTCCTTTTTCAATTCAGCCCCGGATATAGATACCTGTTAGAAAACGTAACTCTGACACACTTGCCAGTGATTTTTTTTATTTTGAGTTGATATAAACAGAATATAATGTTACATTTAAAAGGGACACATGGGAGCCTATAAATGGCATTTTTATTTTATTTTTCGATATATCACTAGATAGAGATTAAATAAATTAATTAATGATGTGTAGTCTGGAGTTACACTGAATCAGTGTTATCACTGTTACTTCTGAGACCTTTATTCGGCTAGATTTGTTGTACGTGTGTTTTTTTGTCGTTTCCGCCTCAGCTGCTGTAATGCTGCGCGGCACTTTCGTCACGATTTGCTTTCCAGTGTAAGCTTTTAACCTTCGTTTCAAGCTAAATGTGTACAATTTCCCTGTTGGCTTTCCCAACTGGACGCTCGAAAAATTAGCCTCACATAATTCCATGAAATATTTTAAACCGTGACGAATCTGCGTGTCGCGGTCTCAGTGTGTCCTTCACTACCCGGTGTCACACACGGGCAGCACGCGCCTCACAACGGAAACACACACACAGGTAACACCGCTTCTTTTTTTTTTTTAGTTTAAACTATTGTTCTTTTGCCTTGTGAGGAAGGACAGATGCAGGTGAAAGACGAGAGAATGAACGCCAGGCTGAACCGTGAATCTCAGCGGGCTAGCTGTTAGCATAGCATCAGAGGCCTACGGGTAGCAGGAAGCAGGCGGAACGGGTAAAGGAGTAGGGAGCAGGGTGAGGGAGCAGGGTAAGGGCTAAGGAGAAGTGTAAGGGAGCAGGGAACAGGGTAAAGGAGAGAGTAAGGGAGCAGGGTTAAGAAGCAAGGTAAAGGAGCAGGGAGCATGGTTATGGAGCAGGGAGCAGGGTAAAGGAGCAGGATAAAGGAGCAGGGTAAGGGAGCATGGTTAAGGAGCAGGTCAAGGGAGCAGGGTAAAGGAGCAGGGAGCATGGTTAAGGAACAGGGTCAGGGAGCAGGGTAAAGGAGCAGGGTAAGGGAGGGAGCAGGGCTAAGAAGCAGGGTTAAGGAGCAGGGAGCAGGGTAAAGGTGCAGGGTAAAAGGGCAAGGTAAAGGGGCAAGGTAAAGGAGCAGGGTAAAGGGACAGGGAGCAGGCGGGCCGGGTAAAAGAGAAGGGTTAGGTAGCAAAGTTAAGGAGCAGGAACTATGTGGGCTGGGTAAAGGAGCAGGGTAAGGGAGCACAGTGAATGTTTGATGGAGCAGACATGCTGACCTCTACCGTAGGTATGAACTGCTGTAACCACTGAATTACTGGCCGCGTCTTCTTTCTCCTCAGAGGGAATCATGGCGGTTCAGGTTTCCGAGTCCGACCAGATCAAACAGGTAGGTGGCCTCATTTTAACATCAACCAGTAGGTTCGGAGAAGAAAACCAGATATATTCAGCTCAGCTGTCTTTGCCAACTTAGCCGATGAGGGCAGTTCCAGCCACTGGCTGGAATCCTTTAGGAATGTGCTGACTCAGGGTTCCTCCGTGGACCTCCCTTTCTGATCTGAAAATGTTTGTGGTAGCATGGCATCCCTGCCTCACACTGGTCAGACACGATACTGAAAGCTGGTGCCCAGTACCTGGTAACTCTATGTATGGGATCCCACACAGGACAGGAGGCGGACACCTCACGGGTTACTGGGAGAATGGTTAATGGGGCAACCAGACCTCACCAAACTCAGGAAAACGGCACCAGATCATTCGAGAATAATAGACTGGTCTAATGAGGCCTGTAAGAATATCCCATAAATGCTCCTATACAGAGTGTATCGGTGTGTGAAGTAGCCTGTTGGTCCTGTTGTACAGCTAATCATATAGAAACCTAAAACACATTAGTCGGCTTTTCACAGCAAGTTGTCGATTTGTTTTTGTCAGGGATTTAAAAGATACGAAAATGTTGAGGTGATTGTGTTTCACATGAAATTGATTGGATAGATTCTGCTTTAGTTTATACAATAATTTCCCATTAAGTGTGGCGTGAGGTTTATGCCGTAGAGCTGTAGCTTTAATAAGGACAGTTAGGGGAACCATAACACAGCCTTGGTACAAAGACCACAAAGGCCGCATGAAACACCAGTTTATCATCAGGAAATCAGAAAATAATGACAGTTTATATGATTATCCCTCCATCATACTGAATTCTTACCTTGAATTTCTTGAATTGCATTTGTTGTTTGTTGTAGAAACGTTGCTGATCGTTTTCTGCAAGTTGAGAAAATGAGAGACACCACAGTTCTCTCTAACAGGTGGATATTTTCTGTGTTCTGTCAGTTTAAGGAGTTTCTGGGAACATACAACAAGGTCACAGAGAACTGTTTCATGGACTGCGTCAAAGATTTCACCACAAGAGACGTGAAGCCCGAAGAGGTAAGGAACAAAAAAAAAAAAACTTGCAGGTGCGAGGAGGGTTTGGGGTTATGGCTGATCCCCAAATCTGTGCACTATCCAGAAAAATCTACAGGAGAACATGACTGAGACCCCAAACACAACTTATGGAAAGATGTTCAGATTTTTTTTATTTAAAAAAAGACAAACATTATTTGATTTAACAGCTGAATATTCTAAATGTATAAAACACCCCATACCCCATTGTATAATTCAACTCTAAAACTAACTCTGAGGCCTCCATAATGTTTGAGACAAAGTCCCATCTTTCTTTGAGTTCCCCAATATTCCCTATGCCCATTTTCGGCACCTACGCGGCCGGGGTTCCATCAGGGCAGAGTCACACAATTCGATTGCAAGTCTTTGGCTTAAACCACGACCAGTTTTATTATTTCTGTTATCATTAAAGTTGTAGATGCCCAATATTCAAACCAACACTGTAGTCCAGCATTGAAAGTGGGCTGGTCTCCATGTCCCTGCTAGTGTTCTGCATAACTGATGTCAGATGCCTTTAGGCTTGTTAGGACCTAATTCGATATGGAAACCCACCTAAACCAAGTCATGCCAAGGGTTGTAAAGCTGTATAAGGCTGAGTGGGTACTAATGGAAAGGTCCCATAACAACCCGGTGCTCAGACACTGAAGAGCAGCTCAGATAAAACAGATTAAGCTACGTTTACGAGGAAGGTTCGGTCTTGGTCTTCAGACACTAGAAGTGGTCAGAAATTAAAATCTCAAACTAGGGACTGATAGATTTATTTTCCCATCATTGATTAGTTTGTACTTTATGCATCAGGGAGTTTTTTTACCATTTTCAACTCCATGAATTTTCCACAATGAAAGACGTCTGGGTCTTATCTGTGTTTTGTATATCTACTTCACAAAGTAATGAATGAATTCAAGTGGCCAGTTTTGTGCACTTGAATTTTTTGCTGTCCCTTCATAGCAAGACGGTTCCTGGTTTGAATCCCGGCAGGGGTTCTGGTTAAGTTTAAATGGAGACTCTAGATTGTCCCTAGGGGTGAGTGTGTGCTAGGGGTGGGACGGTTCACAAAATCCATGGTTCGGTTCGCTTCACGGTTTCGTGGTCACAGTTTTCGGTTCGGTTCGGTATATGTTGATTGTTAGGAAAATCTATTATGTCTTGTATAGTCGGGTTAAAACTGAAAGAAAAAAGTAGTCTGACATTTGATACATTATTGTGACAGTCTTAGGTTAAAAATAGGTGAGATTCTGGCATTGCCAGAGAGGAAACAGTGCTAGTTCCAACATGTGCTTCCCTCTAAATGCAAACTGGTCCCGTACAGCAGACCTAGAAACTGCTGCTGGTGTGTCGGATTTTTATCGGCTACGCTGCCTCCTTCTTCTTCCTGTTTACTACTGGTGGTTGACTTTGGGCGCAGTAGCGCCACCTTCTGGTCTGGAGGGAACACGCTTCCCTCTGAGAAAAAGGAGCAGTGCATGAACCGAACGCAACACCCGCGAACCGAACCGAGACTGTCGAACCGAACGGTTCGGACGGTTTTCAGAAACCGTCCCATCCCTAGTGTGTGCGCTGTCTCTATTGGCGGCTTCCATTGGGGCGTACTTGGCTCTACACGGTTTAAGTGGTTTTCCAATACGAATTGTGGCCGAGCAAAAAATAAGATGACAGAAAAAGACATTTCTTGTTGCAGAATTTTATAGCTGTAGCTGTTATGTGTTGTGTAGAGCCATGCCGTGCCGAGTAGGCACTAGTGGCAAAGCGCTACACGTTATGGACTATGACCCATCGAGGGTGTACCACACCCTCTCGACCAGTGATGGTTGTGAAAGGCGGGGTACAGACAGTGGATCGATGGTACATCCTCAAAGCAGACTGAGGTTCGAAGAACTTTCACTGACCTTAGAGGTCAAGCAGCTCATAAAATGAGTAATTGTTGGTTGAGCGACTCCCCAGGGAGACAGCGTTTTTACCGGTGTTGATGCTTCTCTGGTTCCAGTCCAGCTGCTCCGAGTCCTGCCTGCAGAAGTACCTGAAGATGACTCAGCGGATCTCCATGCGTTTTCAGGAATATCACATTCAGCAGAACGAGGCTCTTGCCGCCAAAGCTGGACTTCTGGGACAGCCTCGTTGAGTTGGTCTTAAGAAACCCAACAAAGTGAGCAGAACCACATGGGCCCTGGTCCAGCAGATGCTTGATCAGCGGAAGACGGACCAAAGCAGGAGCTGATCATGGTGTGTTTTGATTTCAAACTGAGCCAAGACCACAGAAAGAGGAAGCCCTCTTGTATGAAGGCCCCTTTTTCTTGGACAGAACAGAGATCCTAGCGTCTGATTAGCAGTTCACTGTCAGATTATAATTAGAAACCTAGATGGTTTTATCTTTGTATTTCTTGTTCAGTTACTGTGTACCAGCATTAAAGTTGGTGAGGAATTCCTTTTATCTTTGAGAAAACGTTGGATCTGGTATTTTATCGGTGAAAATAATAAAAACATCTTACAAACATGAATATTCTGAAATGTTTACTTTCTGTAACAAGAAACGCTTGTGTGGTCCTCATAGGCTGTCTACAAAACAGCATACATAGAATAACCACCTGCATCTACCATCTGTTGAGTTAGGCTTTTTTCTTCATTTATCTTTTGTCCTTGTCTGTAAAATAAGGACATTTTCTGTATATTCGGGTTTCTGTCTGTAACCCAGCAGATGGATACATTTTTAAGGAACATAAACAAAATATAAAAACGTATGGCTTATAGATTTACAGGATCTTTACAGACAAAAGCTTCTATATCTGCAAAAGACAAATTAAAGAACACACCATAAAGAGTCACACATGAAATGAAATGAGTAAGAATGCTTTACTTGTCTCTTAATAGGTTTCATGACTGTAACAGCATATGTAGGAAAAGAGCACAAATTAGGTGATTAAAAAAACAGCAGAAAAAAGGTTTCAGGAAGAAGCATCTCAGCCTAGGTATGTAAGTGTCCTCTGGTTGTTTACCAGGGGGTGAACTGGTGAGATACTGGCAGGTGCAAGTACAGTAAATACAGCTGGAGCTTATCCCAGCTGACATTGGGCTGCTATGGGCTCAAGACCCACACATTCGCTTCAACTCGAAGATGCCAATCATCATAACACGCATGTTTTTAGACAGTGGGATCGTATATCAATAATGATTTAGTTTTCAGTGGAGACTGTTTGGTTTGGATAAATCCATGTTGGGTCTCTGTGTGGATCTACACTCACTGGCCACTTTATTAGGTACACCTCGGTTGTAACGAGGGCTTATTTGGGTTACTGTTGCCTTTTATATCAGCTCTAACCAGTCTGGCCATTCTCCTCTGACCTCTGGCATCAACAAGGCCTTTGTGCCCACAGAACTGCTCTTGATATTTTCTCTTTTTTTGACCATTCTCTGTAAACCTGTCAAAAGATGGTTGTCCATGAAAATCCCTGTATATCAGCAGTTTCTGAAATACTCAGAGTAGGCCTTCTGGAACATTCAAAGTAACTTAAATCACCTTTCTTCTCCTTGATGATACTCGCTTTGAACTACCTCAGATTTCATGTCTACATTCCTAAATGCATTGGTCAGCTGTCACGTGATTGGCTGGTCAGACATTAATAAGCAGTTGAACAGGTGTACCTAATAAAGTGGCCCGTGAGTGTACACTTTAACCTCTTGTGTCATTTAAATGCTAACTAAATGTATCCTCTTTTATGAATAACTCAAAGGTTAGGCTGTTTTGGGGAAATGTAGGAAAAAAACAGCATATTTTTCCATATGTTTAAATACACAACTTAAACACAGTGATACTTAATTTGCCTTAATTTCCAGAAGTGGTCTGTTTGATAAAATTTTAAAAAGCCACACATGAAAAACATTGCCACCATGACAATGTGGCTGTTCACGTAGCTGCTCACAGAAAATGTCCCCGTGGCCCGTGTGGAGCCTAAAATAGCAAAAATTAAGGTTTAGCAGAACAGAAATGTCTTTAAAGGGTTGTGTGACTGCTCGTGTGGTAGAATCGGCTCCTCCCTTGCCGTCGTTCATCACTACCGCTCGTCTGCGACGCAGGCTCAAGGATTGGACTGACAGACAAGTTTCTAACCCGGGTATCTTGCTCTAAAGTCGTTCGGCGGGCGCCGACTAGCCTTTTAGCGATAACAATTCCGGTGGAACAACTGAAAACATCCACAACATTTTTACAACGTTTACTTGAGAGTTGTCAGTATGACGGTTCAACATGGACTTTTTGTAAGAGGTTCTTTTAGCCCTCGCGCACGTAACGGGGCTGGGCTTCTAACGGTGTTGGTAAAAACAAGGAAGCTCGCTGAACCAATAGCGATACGCAGCCGCTGGAACGAAACGTAAATGGCCAATTGAGGTCTTCTATGGTAGTTTCTTTCAACTCGCCTTTTACTGGACAACAAGCCCAACATCTACCGTCATTTCCCTCGTGGCGCCGCGTTTGTAACGACCAATAGCGACTTCACATGAGGTACATCCTATGGAAATCAGGGAAATGCTCCACCAATCGGATGCCTCTGCTGTGACTACCGCTGTCACCGTAACCAATCACCTGTCAGGAAACCCACCTCGGGGCTCAACAGCTTGTTGTTCGTGTATCTCTTTGCAGCCCGAGCAAGAGAGGAAGCCGTCGCGGTCGCGAATGTAAGTATAAACCTCCTTATTCTGCCCCGAACAATACTTTACGGTGACTACTTACAATAATCGGACGGCCGGCGACACAGAAGCGGGCGGATGTCAGTTAGAGAGGCCAGCCGGATTCGGTTGAAAGGGACTGACTGTGTCAATGGCAGTGAAGAAATGTGAAGCTCTGGAGCCTTTGTGGAAGAACCGCTTATTAAATAAATAACTTCCCTTGATTCGTCCAATGTCACGGATTCGAAGATTGTGGAGATTGCCGTTTTGTTTATATGCAGTGCTAAACAAGAGCTCGTGAGGTCTCACGTTGATGCTACGTTGCTGCTGCCAGACAGTTAAAATCACCGTGTGACCACAAACTAGCTAGTTGCGTCGGTTGTTAGCTTAACCACGGCTAAACGCCGCTTTGGACGGGAGAGGGGGGGCGAAACCCCAATTCGGCTCGCTGTCTGTCTGACACTGTTTGGGTTGGGACTCGGTTTTGTTCCGGAGACCCCTCCTTCTAGCTGCACGTCGCGGTTTTTAACGGGAGCGGACATGGTTGAAGTTAGCTCAGCTAACTGCCATGGCGAGCTGTGTGATGGCGACGTGACTCAGTTGCTCTGGGAGCGGAGCGGGAAGTAGAAGAGCTCCTTCTCCGGCCCCCCCCCTCACACACACACCGACGGAGCGGCCATGGGGAGCTGGAATTGGGACTTCTCGTTCATGTGGAAGTAAAACGTCGCTAGCCAAGTTTGTGGGAGCTGTAAGAAATCTGCTCCGAACCGGGGAGGGGAAGGGAGGGGAGGGGGGGGGGGCAGCTCTGCTCTGTGCTAGTAAAGAATGTCTAAGCTAACTGAAGTGCGTGGCTAGTTAGTTAGCTAGCTTTACAAGAGTTACAACCTCGAGACTCTTACCCTGCGCGTCCTGTCCTCTTTGTAGCTGCTAGCTTTATTAATGCCATCTTTCTCTCTCATTTTGTCTTTCAGTGATCCCAAGTATTTCGAGCTGGACTCCTTTAAATAGCAGGAGAGATGAAGGTGAGTGCTCTGCTACAGACATCCAGAACTCTCACTCTTACCTTCCTCTGTCCTACAGTACAATGAGGAATTTTTATTTTCGAGATCTCCCTTCTGGTCACCCAGACATGGCCCTGAGCATCTGATGACAGTTTTCAACTGACCCTCAGCTACACCACGAGTCTACATGTCAGGCTTTTTTCTCTGGCGTTACAGTGGTAGGCCACAGCTTGCATCTGTGAGCCCAGCTCCATCACAGGGGTCCCTCTCTGGTCAGCCAGTAACAAACCTGACAGTATTTTCCCTCACTCCTATTTTAATCTAGTCTTATTGCCTTGCAAACAAATGTGTAGTTTCAAGTAAACAATCATTAAAATAATAAGCTTACAAAAATCTTTTTACTCCAAGAATACAGCCACAAATCCCAGTGGGTTATCTTTTATTTGCTTTTGTAGACCAGAGGAATAAAGGCCTCTTCAACAGGTAAATCTTACTAAATAAGTAACATTTGTCCCTCAGTCCGTGTTGATTCGCACACAAGCAGCCTCTGTGCCGGCCCCATCTGTTTGCAGATGTATGTATCAGCTAAACGTAATACCTAGTGATCACATTGTCTTCGAACCTGGACAATTTACAGGTGACTACACTGGACTTTATTTGTCGCTGCTTTTACAAACGGATAGTATTTAAAGTTATTCTGCAAAGGGTCATAATTGTAGTTGGAAATGTTCAAGAATGATTTTGAGGCAAGTAAAGTTCTCTCCCCAAAGAGCATCGGTGATGCAGCGCGCTGTTGTGAGGACCTACTTACACTGATCCTCCTCTTGCTGATTTTGAACCTTAACTCTGTGTCCAGGAGACTGAGTGAACAATTTGATCTAAACATAATCTGTCTTTGTGTTTATGGGTTTCATGGTTGGTTGCTTTCCGCCGGAGGTGAACTCTCTTGGCCGGCAATGTGACGGTGGGTTAGGGGAACAGGATGTGATGAAACAGTTATAGAGCTTCTCGTTTTGATTATCAGTGCTGCATGCATATCTGTACCTGCAGAGGAAAGTATTAGGTCAGAACTTAAGAAAATGAAGCAACGACTCAGACTGTAAATTCTTAAGAATATGTGATAATGCTTTGCACTATTTCACCTACCTAAGGTCAAGAGACCTCTCACAGGTTGGATTGACACTATACAGAATAAGTTCAGAGAAAATTATGCAGGCATTTGCATTGACACACACTTCAGCAGTGAGAGAGAACAGACTATTTCAACTTTTTACTCTTAGTCTGCAGAACTTAGTGTCTTGGCACATTTCCAGCTAAATGTGGACATGGTACTGGATCGAACACAGCCGAATGAAGTTATGGACCAAAATGTGGCTGACACTTCAATGCTATAAAAAACTTGTCAGTGTCCGCTGTTGCATTTAAGTATAGCTGGGGTCAATGCATAGACTGCTCTTAAAGTGAAATGGCTGAAACCTGTTGGATAATCCTCTGCAGAGCACGTACCGCTGACAGACTGAAGGTGAGAATGATGTCCTGAGACCTGAACCAAAGCAGTTCAAGAGGAAAGAACATGAGAAGCTGTAAAAATACCAAGGTCTGAGGGACGAAGCTGAAAAGATGCAGGGAACGGTGGTAATCACAGAACTTTGACCGTGTCCCCCACCAAAAACTGGGGGAATCGCTCCAGCAGATCCTGGGGACATCATCAGAGACCTCTGTCTTTAACTAGATCATAATTGATAACAAACAATTGCACTTCTAATATGTGTTCTATATACACCTTTAAGATAATAGATTGTTCTTAGATACCCACCAACATAGGAGCAGATGCATATGTCCTTTCGTTGCAAATGGATAGGAAGGATATTCTCCCAACAATCCACAACAAATACTCTCCACAACATTTTTCAGCCTTTTCTGAAGCTGGCTAAATTAAACCCAAAAATTGTGACGATGTAACTTCACATGTTGGAACTGTCCTGTCCTGCCACAGGTAGAGGATCTGTTGGAAGGTTTTGAACATGAACATGGCATTCAAAACCCAACCTTTATTTATATATATTCAACCTCATCATCATCTATTCTGGATTTCAATAATGACATTCATAAAACATTACCAATTTAATCTGACTTTGACATTTTTATGGTGGTCTGGGGAATTTTTAAACTTGTTATTCATGTGTAATTCTCACACCTCTGATACATATATAGATAGATGCACATTTTTAAGAATAAAGTTCATATTCACTCTTATTTGCGGGTTAGGCCCTCTTATCGAGCTTGAGGGCCTGGGAGATTCAGGAGGGTTCCACAATGTATATATATATGTCTATATATGTAGAATACAGATGAACAGGAATGCCAGCTAAAGGTCATTGAAGCTGGAATGAGGAGAAACGATTTGGCACCTGCCCTCTCCCATCAGGAAACACAACTGAGCTTTAGCAGCTTGATTTGATGGAGTGTTTAATCCGTGCGCATTCACCTCCCAGTACAACCCTTAAAATCTGGGTTTTGTCTTTCCAACATAACCCGATGATTTTTTTTTTTTTTTCAACACCCATTTGGGATCTGTCACAGTGTTTACTTAAACCAAACCGGTATCCTTAATATTTGTCATGGTTTGTGTTGTTCCGTTTCTGTGTGTCTCAGGCAGCAGACGAGCCTGCCTACCTGACAGTGGGGACGGATGTCAGTGCCAAGTATCGAGGAGCCTTCTGTGAAGCCAAGATCAAGACTGTTAAACGCATGGTGAAGGTCAAGGTAAGGCCTGGAGGAAGTGGATGTGGACCGGTGACAAATCCATCATATGTTCTACCGTTTGCCGACCATAAATCCCTGAGACCTGAAATGCTAGCTTAGTCAGCTTCAATTAACTGATGCTAGCCTACAAAGGGTACAGCTCCTATCTACTTGAATACTCTGGCAAAGGCTTTCATCACTCGGTCACTTAGGTCATCAATAGATTGTCTTCCAGCAGTGTGTCTACACCAAGCTTAAGACAATCCTGACCTTTTTTCATGTGTCGTTCCGCGATTGTGGAATGACCTACAGAGCACTACAAGAACAGGGGCTCCCCTGTCTATCTTCAAGAAACTCTAGAAGAGTCTTTAGAGGGCACCTCCTACCCTAACACTTACCTTGCCCCCCCCCAATCCCCACCACTTCTCTTTCTGTACTTCCCTCCATCTCTAGACTGTCACCACTGGTGCTTCTAACACCAGTCCGACTAGTGGTTTCCCCTCTATGTAACTTGCTGGTAGGTTTATGTTAACTGTCTTCTCGTATCCGAATAGTTAGTTGCTTTGGATAAGACAATCTGCTTAAATGCATAAATATAAACAGACTTTGTCTCACAAACTCGGCTGACTTTTTTTTTTTTTTAACATTTTTATTTTTTCTGTATATCTGTGTTTTTTTGGCCGTGTTTATTCTTGTTCATAGATGTAGATATTGTGGGAATGTAAAAAAGTCACAAACCCCTACAGCTGACTTTTTCAGTGCAATTTGAAGTGTTATCTGCATTATCTGCTGTGTCACATGACTCTCAGGAGTCGGTTGTTTTTATCGGCTCCAACTCTGCTCTTCAGCAGTGACCGTTGCTGGGGTGCAAAGGCTGAGTTACATTTTTTTTTTTTAAGAAGATGTTTAGTAGATGCAACACGAGAGGAGGCAGCTTCCTATATTTTTGAAATATTTCAACAGTTTTAAGTTGGAAACTCCTCCAGAGGAATGGACGTGGTTGCTAGTGTAACTTTTCTGTGGCATCTTTACCTTGAGAGTGATTAAAGACTAGATAAACCTTGAGCCATCTCACAGATATAAGTTTAAAAGAATATAGATCTTCTTGTAGATGAACATCTGAGGCAGCCTCTTAGAACATGAATACGGGAGTTGCTTCAGCAATATTTCTCTCTAGTAGTTGCAGGAATAACGTCCCACTGCTGCTCTCATTTAAATGCCACTACAATCTTCACATATTGGTTGGGAAGTTATGAGGTTACATGGTAACAAATTTGTAACTGAAACTAAAGTCAGTATACGCGATGAAAGAAAATCCCAATTTTCTCAACCAGAAATGTAAAAAATGTTTTCTCATTGAGACTGATATGGTGTTTATTACTTTATCCAGCAGTTTAGCATGTTGTCTCAGTTCTGAACAATTTGTGATGGCGCCCAGAGGTCAGGCTGGCGTCGGAGGATGGTGAAGGAACTGAACATGTTTAAACCAGAATCCGACACCTGACAGTGTTTGTAACTTATGGCTGCATACGGCTCATTGGGTGGTGTTCTGAAAAGAGCTGAACACAAAACCTATTTTGCACACTGTAAGATAAATTAGTCACCCCCACATTAGTTTTTTTCTTCTTTTCTTGGAGAGCTTTGTTTTGAAGGATTTTGACTAATCCTGGGTGTGACAGTCAGTATGACAGTGGACCACAGATGACTGTCTTTCATCACTGTCTTCTTTTGTGGAAGTCCATCAGGTCACAAGGCTGTTTCCTGTCGTTCATCTTGCTTTGTGTCTCCAGGTGACTCTGAAAGGTGATAGTACATCCCAAGTGGTGCAGGATGACCAGGTCAAAGGGCCCCTCAGGGTAAGATGTTATTTTTTACTCATTGGTTTTTCATGTAGTTATCTGTTTTAATAAAATCCTGAAATAATTTCTCTGACAGGATTTTAGCATAGAGCCTAAAATGGGGAGGATCCTTTGTATCAAAGGAAGGGATTAACTTTTCAGGGACGTGGATGCAGTAGTCTTATGGCAGTCTAGTTTGATAACTAGACAATTTAAATAACTTTAGAAGACATTTTGTTTTAAAACGAAGATGCTAAGACTTCTGTCAGTGCAGTTTCTCCAATGGGAATGATTTGTAAAAGGGTTATTTTGTCATATGATCTTATATGGCTGTGTTTCTCCTGAAGCTTTCAGGCCTCCTTGGATGCCTGCAACCCAATTGACCTAGTTTGTTATTTGTATGTAGAGATTGTGCTGAAAAAACTGATATCTTGACATTTGTGCTAAAGGTGGGCTCAACTGTGGAAGTGAAGACCAACGAGGGCTTGTGTAGTGAGGCCGTCATCGGCAAGCTGACAGATGCCAGCCTCTACACTGTGGGTGAGTCTGCCGCTCAGTTTCCTGATGATAAGAACCCTTCTGTCGTCGTGGCCAACAGGTTGTCCCAATGATTTTTCTTTAGTCCAAACATGTAGAAAGTGGGAGCCAAAATACCTGAATTCATCAACAAGAAGAAATGATAAACTGGTCCATAAAAAAACTCAGTAAGAATTAGGTTGATTTTGATCTAAACACCCAATCAGATTTACAACACGTTGTCCACAGTTTGCTGTTTCTTTGTAAGAAACCAGCTCAGTTTAAAGACATGTGGAAACGTAGCCCATTCTTCACGATCTTGGCTTAAAAGAAACAGCAGAGAAGAATTTCTCATTACACACAGGAGGCATAGACGGCGAGAAAATGGCAAACACACTGTGTGTGCGCATAGATGGAACAACAATCATGAACATGAAGGAAAAACATTACAAGCCTGTGTTTTGGAAGTTATTCTGCATGGGAATTCTTTACATTGCATCTTTCGCTGAGAGGCCCTGGTGAACGAGACCCACCGGCCACAGTTTCTAATGTCCTTTAAGCAACAGTTAATACGGCAACCTTAATTAGATTCGAGCTGTGCAAGGCAGACGTCTACGTTGTCATGACTCACTACTGTAACACTCAGAGGTCTGGAGGCTCTGTGATGAAATATTGACCAGACTGAACTGCGTGGTCTGACAGAGTGCAGCTCTTCCCTTTTTGGTAGTTCCTTTTTGACGAAAAACATTAAGGCCGTGGGTCTCTCTGACAATTTTTTAAAAGATTTAAAGAGGCTGGAGCCATGTAGGACTCCAGGAGGGCAGTGTTCACATGTTTCCTCACCTAGAGGATATTGTGGACCCGTACGACATAAGTTACTACTACTCGCCTCAGAAACACGCTAGATATTTTCAACAGATACCTTTCAAAGACGACACACCACAGAGATACCAACATATACACCAGCCCTTCAGGTTCCAGTGTGCCTCACCTTTTGTCGGAGCAGGAAGTCCTCTCTGACCACTTCTTACTGGAGCCGTTTTGGCTGTCAAAGGCACAGCTATTTTGGAACCGATTACTCCGTTTCGATGTACACGTGTATTCAAAGTTATTTTCCACATTTCAAGCAGGAACACTTCACAGCTCCTAGGATTCGAAGATAATTTTCATGAGAGCCTCCAGCATTAAAGCAAGAATAGGACTGCTATGTCACTTAAATGTGTTGCCGTAAATGAAGGAACAGTAAGTGAGCGAAGTGACAGAAATAACACAGAGAACAGCATTTGACAGCCATGAGACCTGATTTTGACACGACAGTATGTCTCACTCGCTGTTGTTAAATTAGATGTACTAACTGTTAACATTTGGCTTTAAACATCATTGTCTGAATGAATCTGAGGGCCGTATATAAACCATTATCAGAGGCCAGGGGTTGTAACAGAGTAGTTGCAGCTGGATAATTTGTCAACATATGAAATCTCTTCATGTTTCTCTTGTGCAGGTATGTCAGACTGATTGATGGCAAGAGTAAACAGTGTGTCCATCCTTTTTATGGATTAATCTGCTTTAGTTGTAATGAGCTAAGTGGTTCTTCCCACAGAACTCCGTCTGGCTCTGTGAAGTCTGTTTGTATGGCCATTAATTACAATGTTGATTTTATTCTATACTTCTATACCTTCTATAACACCAAAACATACTCATAGCACCAATACTGTTTTGGGACCACAATGGGACTGCCCCAGAATCTTCTTGTACTGTTGATTAGAGAGTGGGGTAGAGTTGTGTTTTCATCATGGAGGAAGCACACCCCACAGAGTATCATACAACAATTTCAACAGAAAGAAAGGTTCAAACTCCTCAACTGGCAACCTCTGTTCTGCCTGTCGAGTTTATACCTTTCCTGCTGACCTTGCGCTTTCAAACTCTTGTCAAGATTGAAGAAAGTTTGCTGCCTGGACTTGCTGCAGCTTCAGTAGAGGTTGGTACCTAAAGCGCAAACACTGACTGGCTGAGATGGAGTGATGATGCTGAGAAATGGTTTCGCTCATTGAGCTTATGATATCATATGATGTCACATCTACTCTTGGCTGTCTGACCAATCCTCGGCCAGTTTCAGTGAACGACCCAAAGATGATAAAAAAAAATCTGTGGAACAGTGCAACCTGGAATGAGCAAGTCCAAATTCTTTTGAGATTCACATAGTCCACAATCATGACGAGTATAGTCCATTTAGAAAAAAATGGTCACAAATATGCATATTAGCTGTTTAATCTTATAATCTTAAACTGTTTATTCTTATGATGTGTGTTATTTCACGCCTGCTATTACACTCTGAAGACAAAACACAGCTTCCACACAGTTTCTGGTGATTTCAGACTTTTGAGTAAAATCATTCAATGCAATCTGGCTCGGTTGTGTCAGATTTATGCTGACTCAGGAGCTCTAGGAGACATCATGACCTCTGAGGCTGTTACTCTGTAGGCAGCGGCACAACTGGCATCAACACTGAAGTGAAAGTTATTGTGGTTCTGTTCTACAGTTGTAACTATAAGCAATGTCCCAGATGCCTGTTGCTCATGTGGTGCAAATCTCTAAGCTACTCTAAAACGGCGTGTAGAATCAGTTCTGTGGACGATGAATGAGTGATTGACTGTGATGAATTCCCTCTTACTGATTCCACATGTACTCCGAGGGCAAGCAGCAGCCAGAAACGGCTGATTTAACATCTGATTAACTGATCCTCGGTGAATGTGAGCAGCTCAATAAAAGCAGACGTTTGCTGCTCTGGAGCTGTTCAGTGCGTGTTAACACAACACTAAGCAAAGACATCAGCAATATCCTTAGAGAAGGAATTGCTTCCGCCCATCAATCTGGGAAGGGTTATAAGGCCATTTTTAAAACTATTTGGAGTCCATTATTCTAAAAACAATTCACAGGTGGAACCTTTAGGCGTGTGGACAGGTCTAAAACCCAAGAACTAGTCCTTAGAATCTGGAGGCCTCGGTTAGCATGCTAAAGTCATGACAGCACATTAAGGAAAAGACTGAACAAGTATGTCTTGTTTGTTTGGGCTGCAGGAGAAATTCTCTTCTCTGTAAAAATAATAGGACAGCATTGGAAGCCTGCTTGTGCTTTACATTCCCAGCTCATTCTACAGGCCGAATAGGGAATGGCTGATGATTTGGAACTCTGCTGACACTCACTGTCCCTGGATCATTACCACAATAAGGAGGCTGGATTGTCTAATCGTGCAAAAATAAGTGCTGTGAAATGATAACGTTGGTTTCTCTGTAAATCGAATGTGTTGCTGTGTTTCAGTGTTTGATGACGGAGATGAGAAGACTCTTCGTCGAACATCGCTGTGTCTGAAGGGGGAGAGACATTTTGCAGAGAGTGAGGTGGGTTTTTAGTCATAGCTTTAAACATCCGTTATTTCTTAACATGTCTACATACCACTGATGTGCCTTAAAGGCTACGTTCACACTGCTGCCCTTAATGCTCAATTCAGATTTGATTTTTACATTTTTTTTTATGAAATTCGATTATTTTTGCGTGGTAGTTCACATTTCCAATTACATGACTTGTGTGTGATATCCTGTATGAACTGTTAATGACCCAAAAAGTGTCCCCCAGGGCACGCAATAACGACACGTTTTCTTTGGACACAGAAAAGTGGTCTTTGTCCAGTATCAATGAAGTGCTGGTCTGATGAATACAACCTGACTGTACAGACACAGGTCACATTTGAAAAGATCGGATACACATGGGATTTAGGGGCACATATCCAAGTAGCCTGGGTCGCATTTGAAATAAAAATAAAAAAAGAATCTGACCTGTGTTGTTCAGACTGCCGTGAAAAGATCAGATACGGGTTGTATAAGGCCGAAAAAATCGGGTTTTGCTCACTTCAGGCTGCAGTGTGAACACAGCCAAAATGTCTGAAAAGATTTTTATCCCACTGTCACACAGACGCTGGACCAGCTGCCACTGACAAACCCAGAGCATTTTGGCACTCCAGTCATTGGCAAAAAGTCGAACAGAGGAGGCCGGCGCTCTTCCCAAGCTGTGTAAGGTTTCTTTGACTTTAATAAGCATGGACAAGAAAACACTAATAACAAGTGTAATGAGATGTTTTTATTCATCAGGGCCATTAGCCCCACTGTGATTCTGATCTTCTTGTATCTTTGAATATTGATCCTGTTAAGGGTAGGTCAAGATCTATAAGCTCCAGTAATATTTTGGTACATGACACATGTGACACATGGTAGATGAATTTTTTTAAAACTTGCACTCCTCATATTTTTGGAGGTATACTGGAATTATTTTAAATTAGATTTATAGATTTTTTTTTTTCCTCTTCACTTTCGCCTGAGTGGAAAAACTACAAGAAGTCCTGATGAAATGAGTTTGTGTTTTCCCATCAGAATTTCAGGACTCTTTGCGAAACCTTTTTTTTTTTTTTTTTTTTTTTTTACCTTTTTTGTCTTCGTCTTGTTGTGCGTGGTGCATCTTTTCGGATACAGTCATATTATCCACATCCACCTTGTGATCTTCTGTGCAACTTCACATATGGATCAGGTGGCCCTCTTCTTAGCCACTCCTGTTAGACGCAATTGGTTGTGGTCTGCAGAGTGACAGTCCTACAAAACCTCCACTGGCTCGTATTAGGACTTCCAGCCCCCCTCTCTACCAACTCCTTCTACTTTGCACGTTGTCTTTCTTTTGCCTCTTCCATCTGCTCCATCATGTTTCGAACATCTCTTCCCAGGCCATAGTGACTTTGAGTCTTTTTAGCCTGAGAGACGATGACAATGTCTGGCTGGAGTGGTGTCATGCTGAGGGATCTTCATTCTGCTTTCCCAGTTCAGCTTGTAGGGTTGATGGCAACTTTCTGCAAGGGCCTTTGGATAGCTGGATAACTCGCCAAAACCTATAAGGAGTCTCTTCCAAAGCACTGCTGGCACACTAGTGTCTCACTCTTGCCCCACGTGGGAGTCGGCTGGGCTTGGTGGCGCGTCGTATTCGGCCTGGATGAGGAAATGGGTGCACGGAATCAGCCTGTTTGATGTGTATTCATGTGTGACTGTCCTGCAGGATTCTCTCCCACTTTTTCCACGCCCCCTGCTGCGTGAGCCCCACTGTTCTACTCACGCGCTCTTCCTCCACGCCTACTGGACAGCTTCCAGGATTCACAGGTGTCTGTCCTTGCCTGGGACCCAGCCTGCTTGGGTCTTTGACAAAAAGCCCCAGCCAGAGCGCTTCCAGTGGCCAGAGTCTCCTTCTTCCCGAGGCCCGACAGCTTTCACTGCTCTCCACCTCCTCCCTGTTCTTACTTTAATGCTGGCTGAGACCACTGAAGGGGAGCTATATGATGTTGCTGAAATCTGGAAATCCCAAACTTTCGCACAATAGGATTGATGTAGTTCTTGAGGAGAAACTTTTAGTCTCTTAGAAACTGTGCTGGAAAACCCTTTCTTTTCAACACCCAACAATGAGACGGGCCGAAACGGCCGGTCAGCAGCTCTCCCCTTTGCAAAATCGCATTCAGAATTGCACAGAGGTGACGCTGGGGCCGAGTACAGTGTGTGAACACGATGCACACCAATGGAGCAGAGGCAAAGCCTGCTTTCTTAATCACCTCCTCCAGGCATGGCTTCCTCAGATTTAATGTTTTTGCCTGGTGAGCTTGGTCAACGAGGGCTTTGTTGGGTGCAAGCCCTTGTTTTCTCAACGGATCGCTCAAGAGCGTCATGCAGAAAAGCATGAACTTCTGGCAGGCAAGCAGTTGTTCTCAAGCATTTGTTTTCTGAAGCCAAAGGGATAAAGGAATAAACATGGTGCACTCTCTAGCCCCCTCTCTTTCCCCTCTCCTATGCCACTCGGCTCCCCAAAGGGTTGTCTGGTCTTTTCTTCGGATGTTTCGAAGGTCGGTCAGCTGGTGCTTGTTTCAGTAGAACTTTAGTATCTTTTCTTTGAGGCTGTGGAGCTCTCGCCCCAGCTGCTGAATTTTGGCCTCTCTGTTTGTTCTACAAGTGCACCTGGTGTTTCCTTTCTTAACAAGGCCAAATCTATCTGTCTCTCCTGGGTACTGTATCTGTGAGGAGGAAATTCAACTGTTTAGTGACTTTGTCTGGAGAAAGAAAAGTTACTGAGTAGTAGTAGAAACTGATAATAATACTGTTAAGAAAGGATCATTACCATAAATGCATAGCTGTTACGTCCTATTTTTTTAAAAGTGAGGTTCATGTAGATTAGCCTCGTTCTGACAGCATCACACAGTGACATAACATCTACCAGGTTAAGAGCTCACTCTAAGACCAGTCACACACAATTTCCTTATCACACTAATTTAAATGAAGTCACGTTTGGAGTAGATAATATACACTTCTGATCAAAATCTCAAGATAAGTTAAAAAAAATTGCACTGTTGTATCTTTAAGAGGTTCTAAGTAGAGCTTCAAATAGGAAGTTTTGAAATTTATTGAGTTCCTCTTAATTCTGTCTTTATATCAGAGCTGATGAGGAAAATGACACGTCTTCCAGCGAGGATGAGGAGTTCGACCGGAGGAGACTGAACGACGAGCTGCTGGGAAAGATTTGCAGCATAGAGAACGTGGAGGATTCCTGCAGCTGGTTTCTGGCTCTGGTGAACGGATGCACACTCATCACATACAAACAACTTTTTTAGGTAGTGACAGAATGCCAGGTTTGCAGACGTAACACTGTTGGCTCCCAAAATACCAAGACATAATGTTTTCCCCACAAAATAGTAGAAAACCTAAAGAAATCTGAGTCTATGAAGGAATTTCCAGAATCTGTTTCCACTCACTCAATTTAGCTCAGTCTAATCCAGTTTATTGTAATTCTATCCTATAAAAAAAGAAGCTTTACTGAGCGATTCAGACCCTGCTGTGAGAATGCATGAAGAAGCATGAGGCAATGACTCTACTGGGTTAGATATCTGTGCAAAATAAAAGCAGCAGCTCAAAGATAGAGCCAGCAGGGACATTGCATCTAAACACAGGTGCTCAGTGCATCATGGGAAGTCTGTCTCCCTACTGGGCGGGCCTACTGCAGGGTTCAGTCCTGGATCCCACACTGTAACCGCTCTGTCACAGATAAGAAGTCAGAGGCCAATCACCCTAACACTTCCATCCACTTCTGCAGGTGGTGTCTCCTAGTTGTAACGACGAGCTGATTGTAAAGAAGGATCAGTGTCTGGTCAGGTCATTCTGCGATGGCAAGTTGTGAGTATTTTTCTTTTTATTGTTCACAAAAATCTGTCACAACAGAAGTGACTGAACATCCTCAGTAGATTTTGGAATCTAGTTCTACCATTGATGGTGTTCCTCTCCTACATATCCTACGTCTTTTGGTCTGTTTTAGGAATTAGTTTGTGCTGTAGCACAACTTTTAATGTTCTAGATTAGGGGCGCCCGACTAAAAGAGAAAGAGGCCCACGACCTCCGTCATTCACACATTCTGGTGTCCGAACATTTTTAATCAGACGTAAAAACATATTTTCATGTCATTTTCATTTAGAATTTATTAACATAGACTTTTTTGGGGGGGTAATCGATCAATTATTGACATGCCCACTTAATCATTTGCTGCTCAGTAAAGTGCAGTCCAATTTAAGTACTAATTCTAAACAGAAAAAAAAAAAAGGTAAGCAAATTATCCAATAGTCTTTGCAAAATGTGTAGCACACAAACCAACATTAAAGTGCAAACAGTTCACCTAAAAACTAAAAAAGTAATGTTCAGGAAATTAAAGAACTGTAAACTGTTCTGCATATACTTTTTGACAAAAACAACCTAATGTAACATATTTCAAAACAGTGCTGGCTCTGAAATGTGCAGAGACATTAGCATCTTAAACTTTGGGTGGAATGAGTTCAAGGCGATTTATAAACATGTATGAAGATGCATATATGTCAGTTGTGAGTTCAATCTGTTATATTGAGTTAAAATCTGACTCAAAACTGTTTTTTAGCAATTGAACAAGTATTTATATGCATATTAATCTTACAGACAACGACAATGAAAACATATGTTTGTTATTCATCTTTAAATGTGCATTTTGTCCACTTTGTGTATATTTGATAAAGTGAGTAGTTTAAGATCACATTGGCTCTTTCTGACCTTCATGCTTCTTATTTCAGTTGCATCGTGGCAAGGAGACACGTCCACCCTGTCAACTCCATGAGCATCATTAAGTCTGAGTTCTTCAGCAGAAAGGGTAAGGCCTGGTCCTTTTCTACCTCCCCCTGTACCTCTCTTCCCCTTTTCTTTCTTATGTGTGTTCATCTCTTTTTCTTCCTCCTTTAGGTCTTGAAGCAGCACAGATATTCCTCAAAACTAGAGAGGTTCCAGATGCATGGAAGATGGATATGAGTCAGATCCTGGACTCGTCATCTGGTGAAGATGAGGTAGATGAAAAGGAAAGTGAGGAAGAGGAGGAGGAAGATGCCGAAGCTGAAAAGAAGAAGAAACACATAAAAGAAGAGGTAATGTTTGATTGGAAGAGTAAGAGATTAGAAAGTCTGACAAACTACATCACAATCTGACAGACTCACCAAAGTTACTTACAACGTGAATTCTGCTTCTTGTATTCCCCCCCTGCCTCTTTCTTCCGTTTCAGCCGGAGGAGGAGGCAGACCCCGAGGAGAGGGACCACTTCCTGCAGCAGCTCTATAAATTCATGGAGGACAGAGGTCAGACTGCTAGATTTGTATCCAGAACCAGAACAAAAGCGTTCATTATTCATCCATTGAGCCATAGAAACACATGAACAGCAGCACTATGCTGTGACACTTCGGTAGTCTGGTTTCTCTTTTAGTTTACCCCTCATTATGAAACCCGATGGAATGTTTAGTTTGTTTAGTTTTTAAATAACTAGATTTTCCTGTGAATTTTCTTTATGATCCAGGTTATATAAGCAATTTAAAGTTCAAACTCAAAGTTAAATCTTGCAGCTTAAAGTGAGAAAATGGGGGAACTTACTGAAGAAAGAGAGTTTAAATGATCATTACCATTTTCATCAATAATTGTCAGAATGCTTACAAATTTCTTTAAGAAATGACCATGATTTCTTGTGTCTCTCAGGGACTCCCATCAACAAGCCTCCAGTTTTGGGTTACAAAGATCTGAACCTGTTCAAGCTCTTCAGGCTTGTGTATCACCTCGGAGGCTGCCACAAGGTGAGCGGTTTAGCTGCCCACAGTTGGTCAGTGTGATCAGTCATGATGCTGAAGAGAGCCTTCTGTGACAGACTGTCCCACTACTTGATGGACAGACCTTACGGCTGTAACTGAACCGATGCTGTGCTTTTCTGTTTCAGATTGAGTCCGGCACAGTGTGGAAACAGGTGTACATCGATCTGGGGATTCCAGTCCTCAATTCTGCTGCATCCTACAATGTCAAGACGGCGTACAGGAAGTAAGGGAACTTAGATTTGTTCAGCAAAGCTGGTTAAACATTGATTCTGGCTTCAGCTTGATGGTTTTATGTTCGGGCTCTATGTAGCCTACGTACCTATGTATGCCTTAAGAAATGCAGTGATCCAGTGTACTTCATTTAAAGGGGAAATCTTTTTAAAGCGACAGGTTTCTCAGCAGAGTTTCACTCAAAGAGAATGGAGGCACTATTTGTTAGATTCCCTTGTCAGTTTTCAATAAGGATGTAGAAGATGGGAATAAGATAAAGTTAAAACTGTTTCCGAGAAAATTTGCTAATGAAGGTGGACGGGAACAGCTTCTTTAGTTAATGTCCGAGTTGACTGTCATCAGAAGCTGCTTCTGGTTCAAGGTATTCCCAGAGATAAAGAAGGGCTGTCTCCATTTGCCATTCGTCCACCACAGTGTTGTTGTTTTTCCATTTAGGTGAGAATACCTTCTTTTGAGTTAAATCAACTTATAGCTGATAATCCCGTGGCACCTACAGGAGGTTGAAACCTATAAACTTGCGAAAAGTGAAGTATCTTTGAGCCTGTCAGACACATTAAAGTCTCTTATACATTTTAGAAGACTTATCTCTGGGAACTTTGGGTTCTAGCTTGTGGCACTGTAAATTTGTGATTGGTTAAGCCCTCTCTGTTCAATTTCCACTCTTTTTTTTCTCAGTCATTTTACGTGTAATCTGTTTATGTTGCTGGCATTTACAAAGACTTTTGGATTTTACAATTCATGCAGCTTGTGTCGGCTCGGTGTTGCAGCTGGTGAGATAAGAGAATGAATGGGGACAAGAAAATGGTTTTAAAGAAACTGGTGCAAAAACACAAACTGGTGATTGGCCATTGTTTAAGCCTGAGATTAGAAGAAATGCACACTACCAATAGAATTGTGCACCTTTAACAGATGTTGAGTGATAGCAGAGGAATGCACTTGGCCAATGAAAATGCAGAAAGGAGTTAATTTTCTGGTGAATAGCAAATGAGAGAGTCTGAAATATACATTTTATTGCAGCATCTGTAAGCACCTGGCACTCAGTTGAGAATGTTTTAATGTTTGCAGAACATAACACAACAGTAGGACAGACCCGCATTTATGCATGCCGATTTTTATGTGGTCATACATAACGACTTTTATGGTGGCTTAATATTTGAGCCACTACTTGTCATCTGTCACCCGTCGGCCATCTCCAAACCACAACACAAGCTTGAAAGTAACCTGGGTCTATTTTTAGATATCTGAAGCCGCTGCAGTGTTTTTTATGTTTCCCCTTAAGAGAGCACATTTAGAAACTGAGCCAAAAAGACCCAGTTCTTCGCTGACTACTGAAGGCAATGCAAAACTTCACTCTTGAATTTGTGCCGTTTCCAAAGTATTTCAGTTCAGCTTCATTGAACACCAAGTTGCCCCAAGTGTGATTGCCGGACTGTTTAATAGTTTGTTTTAACAAGCCCTGAACCGACAGCTATAAAAGAGCTTTTATGGCTGCTTTTATCTTAAAAGCTCTTCAGTTTATTCCATGCAAACCAAATGAGCATGAATATCAATACAGGAAGGAAAATTAAATCAGACTGTCTTCAGTCCACTATTTCATTTGCGGCATTGCCTTTTGTTGTTGTGATGTTTGACAAGAAAACATTTTGGTTTTGGTGAATGAACACTTTTCAAATGATTAAAAAAGCACCATTGTTGCAAACCTCGGTGTGGAAGCTGCAGCCACAGTGACCTTTGACCCCTCGGTTTGTATTGTCAGGTACCTGTACGGCTTTGAGGAGTACTGCCGCTCCGCCTCCATCACGTTCAGAACCATCCATCACAACAATCCTCACCCCCACGTCCCGTCGGCCAATCCAAAGAAAGCTAAAGCGGAGCCGAAAGAGGCCTCCGCACCTCAGGTGAAAGTGGAGCCTGTGGATGACAAGAGGGAGGAGGCGGAGACGGGGAGTGAGAGCGAGAAGGAGATGAAGGACAGACAGTCGTCCCCGCGGGTAAGAAACGTCGTCTTCTTCTTCTTCATCAGCAGCGAAAATGTGACGGCTCCATGCTTTCCTGGAGCACAGAAGCCCCCTGTGGAGAAGAGTGTGTGCAACCAGGCCAAATATTCATTTACTACAAAAATGTATTAGTATGAAGGCCCTATTAGAGCAATTTCTCTTGACCGGTTCTCAGGGGAGGAGGAGGTGTGTCGGGAGTAGAATGAAGCTCCCCTCCAGGCCGGAGAATGTAGGACTATCGCCAGCAGCAGGGGGAGAGAACAGCGAGGAGAAGCCGCGGGAGGCGAGGCGACGCAGCAACAGAAGAATGGATGACTCAGAGAAGGGCTCTGACGACGACGAAGAGGAGGATGATGACGACGACGACGAGGACGAGGAGGACGACGACGATGACAACGATGATGATGAGGAGGAAGAAGAAGAAGAAGAACAAGAAGGGGGAGATGAGTTGAGGAAGGAGGACAGGTGAGTCATGGTTTCTCCATCGCATTGCACAGGCTTCAATTTCCATTTCCAACCCCAGCCCCTCACAGCTGCCCGTGTCTGAGACATTATTAAACGGTCAGTGCTGCTGACCCCACCTTCTGGTCAGCAGAGGGAAAAAAAAAGACCCTGAGTAAGAGCCTCAGCACTGCTCGTTTTGTGAAGAGGTGATTCTCTGTTCTGATCTATCATTGGTCTGCAGTGTCTCCACACCTCTCTGTCGTAGGTCCGCATCCTCTGTAAACTAAATGGAGACTTCATCTCTAGTTCTTTTAAAGACATTTATGACATGGGATTTTGTTTTTGTGGTGACAGGATGATCCTCTGTATGCTGACAAGCTCAGTCAGTGGAGCTCTGCTCTCGTTGTTAGAAGCTTCTCACAGCCAGAGTAGCAGTTTCCATCAATATGCTTATAGTCACACTTTAGAAAAAGGATATCGTATTATTTCACAAGTTGTTACTCACATGATGGGCCAGTTTTCTCACCAAGAATTTCTGATGGCTTCTCCTATTGTCTCTGACATGACAAAGGATACAGCTTTTGTTTTTTCTTTTTGGTCCAACCTGTAGGGCTGTCTTTTGCTCACACAGTAGTTGAAAAAATAAAAGTAATGGCCACGTTTTTGATAAAAAAAAGACTTTGATGTTCAGCCCCACTGTGAGACATCTGCAACTATGTCAGATTTAACGAGCCACAGACAAATATTTCAATTTCAAAGAGAAAGTATCATCAGTCGCCTTCAGACTCTCTCTGGAACCTAAAAATCAGGTTAAGAATCTTGGGGTAATACTGGACTCAGACCCTTAACTTTAACAGCCACACTGCATCAATAACATCAGCAGTCTTGCCATAATCAGCGGAATAGTCTCTAAACCTGACCTAGAGAGATATATCCATCCATTTGTCTCCAGCAGGTTAGACTACTGTAATAGCTGCTCACTGGGCTCTAAACCAGCTGTCAGACAGCTGCAGAACATCCAGAATGCTGCTGCTAGAGCTCTGACCAGAACCAGGAAATACCACCATATCAGTCCAGAGCTCAGGTCTCTGCTCTGGCCTCCTGTCACTCAGAGACTTTAAAACAGCTCTGCTTGTGTTCAAGTCTCTTCATGGTTAGGGGCCCAAGTACATCTCTGGCATGGTAACTGCATGCTTGCTGTACTTACTACCTCAGACTCTGGGCACCAGCAGGAGTCCAATACCTGAGGTTCTCAGTCAGAACCAAAGCAGGAGAGGCTGTGTTTCAGTTTTTTGCTCCTAAAATCTGGAACAACTGTGTTGAAGCCATGTGTAAATCCAACCTGAAATGTTTCCGTTTAGCTTTTTCATATGACAACTGAATGTATTTTATCTGCACTCTTAACTTTTGATTTATTTAATCAATGATTGTTTTATTTTGTTGAACTTGTTTTTAATTGTCTGCTTTTAAACTCTTTGTAAAGCACTTCGTCTTTTACACTTAATGTGTCATACACATAAACTTGCCTTGTGAGAAATGAGCCGTTCCTTTTTTCAGGAGCGAGGATGGGGAGGACGGAGATTCTGTGACTGGCACCAAAGTCAAGGTGAAGTACGGCAAAGGAAAGACGCAGAAGATCTACGAGGCTCACATCAAGAAAACGGACATGGACAACGGAGAACAGTTCTACCTAGTTCACTACTACGGCTGGAACGTCAGGTCAGTGTTGTTTTCAGAAAACACATGGTCTGTCAGCAGTAGTCCTGAGAGAGCTGGTCGTAAAGCTGCACTGCATTTGAGGCTTTTATGGCCCTTTTCCAGATTCTGTATTTACTCTACTTTACTGCCCTTTGCTGTTTAGGTGGTTTTCCTTCACAAATGAGAACAGAAAGTCAGCTGGACTGCCCCCTGGTGTAATTTGTATGCGACACAAGCAGAGACAACAAAGATGGACATGGCTCTGATATACCAGCTCAACCTCAGATTTTGGTGTTGTTGGTTCACGTATTAGGCATTTACAACATTGATGATATGAGAAATAATTTAATTGCACGTTTGTCGTTGCTATCTATTGAAAATGGGCAGAGTTTTCTTATTATCGTGTCACTTTCATGACTCATCAAGTTATGTGACGCCATGGCCAATCGGTGGCCGGCAGTCTGCTTTGGGCCCTTACCCAGCCCACGTGGAACCTCGGCCAAGGAGGTGCTCAACTGTAACCTTTTTGAGGCCAGCCCCTAATTGAAATGCGAATGTATAGCCAGACAAAATGCCAATTATGTCATTTTGCAATGGGTGACACAAAGGTGTAGATGGCCTTTTAAAGATGTAGCCTCTGTGACCCTCACAGAAAGCTGTCTCACTGCACTGAGCTGTGTCGGGTATGGAGATAGATTGGGCGTCTTGTGGGGTAGCAGAGCTAACTGTAGAGCCAAATTATCCGCAACAGCTGTGGATGTGTTCATTGCTATTAGATGGAAGCTGAAAATTACTTTGATGTTAATGAATTAAAAAATTAATGAATCTATTCATTTTGCTTTATTATGTGAATGAGTGTTTTGGCTGCTGATGCAGTGTGTATCATTCACAAATGGATGCTGGGGAGGTAAACTGTAAAAGACAACTTCTGTCAACACTTTGTTCTTCAAAGATAGAATCATATTTACTCCCACTTAGAATCTAAGTTTTTTTTTTATTTCATAACATCCAGTCAACCAATCAGATTGATTGAATCCCAGATTAGTTTAATTATCAAAAAACGTTTCTTAGCACATATTATATTTCTCTGGTCCTCTTCTGCATCTTCAAAACAAAGTGTCTGTGGAAAGAAATCTCCCTTTTATCAAGAGGAAACCTCCAACAAATTGAGGGGAATGTCTCCTAAAAAAATTCTGAAAGGGACTGGGTTTGCTAATGCTTTGTGGTTAGCTCAGATAGATCTACTGGAGAAAAATACAAATCAGGATCTAAATCTGCTGTACTAGCTTGTACGTCACTGTTGATAGTCGGACGAGTTCCATGAATCGTCTCTCTGACACTTCTGTCTCAGACTAATTGATTTACTGCTCTTTCTGTACTTTGAGCAACACACTCGACAGCACCAATACAGACAAATCCAATACATTGTTGTGGATCATTTGTGGAATACAAATCAGTTAAGCAAAATGTGGCTTCTGTGGCAGATGTTAGTTGATGTGAATATGGGTGAATTAAAGATAAGGAGATGAACCTGAGACTGCAAAAGATTGAGTTCATAAAAGTAAACCAAATCCCCCCTGCTGTTTCAGTAGGTATGCTGACTGTTGGCCAACAATGAAAAGTATACTATGTGTTCTGGTCAGTGACTATTTCCCATAAACTTCACTGCCTTAAGTATGAGGACAGAGCAGAGTGAAGGATTGAAATAATTGTGTTTCTGTTCCACAGGTACGATGAGTGGGTGAAGGCTGACCGCATCATTTGGCCGCCAGAAAAAGGAACAAAGAAAAGGCAGAGGAAGAAGGTAAAGGTGAGATACCCAACAGAATCCATGCTTTTAGAGGATAAAGCATACACAGCAAGCAGGTCCAGTGGGGAAACGTTGCTTATTGCTAATTGTTATGGCTAATATTGGCCATTGCCTAAAGATGGGTAAAAACCGGGCCGCAGCCGTAGCCTAATGGTTAGAGCGGGCGGCCCATATACAGAGCCTTTGCT
>JABUIW010000186.1:102988-134405 GCA_013363375.1 Menidia beryllina | reverse complement strand
ATCTCCCTCCAGGTCACAGCAGTGACAGCGAGGACCAGGTTCGCCTCTCTCTGTCCAAATCGCAGAAGTCTCGGTGCCCCGGGTTTTCGCCTCCGGCGGCCCACAACAAGGACAAACCCAGCTTTCCGTCCCATCAGCGCTCCTACAAGTGGACCCTCCAGCTGGGTAAGAACACACCGCTGACCACAGGCCGCTACGGCCGCATGAAGCCGGCTGCAGGGCGGCCACAGCATGTTTCAGGTTTTGTGATGAAGCTTTTGGGGCTAATCTGTTTGAATGTTATGGAGTGGAGAGTCACTGCCACCAGGGGCAACTGCTGTCTGCATGGCTGAATCACCCAAAAGTCCATAGAACTGCCATTCTTTGATTTAATTCCCTACCCCTGGTTGGGTTTAGATCCACCTTACTAACTACAGTATCTTTACTCCCAGCTGCCAGGGGTTCCATAGTGGCCTTAGTGCATTTAAACCCCTCTACTAGACTAGATAGTTGGAGCTGGAGTATGCCGTTCACATATAGTGCCACAGAACATTTCCTCTGCAGCAGATAATGGAATCTCATACACAGAGATTGGACATATTCAACCTAGGAAACAATCCAAACTGTAGACGCCCTCTTTAACTTTCCTGGAAAAACTGATTTTATCTATTCTATCCAGTTTGACAGCAACATCTTTCCTAAATTGTGCTACCTCCTCTCTATCATTCAAGTCTGCATATTACTACCTACCTATCTACCTACCTGTCTAAACTATTTTCTGACTTTTCCCTAACCATGGAAATTCTCTCTTCATTCATTACAAAGTTTCCATCCCTTAATTGCCCTCCCCAGACCGAGATGCTTCTGGACTTACTGGGCTTGATTTTCCTACCAGCCCACTTTAGATTTTCTCTCAAGCATTCTCCTCATGCAGGGCACTGTAAACGCCATAACATCCATGTAAGCCCTAATTGGTGTAAAGTGCATGCTGTCCTAATGTATCCTGACCCTGTTAAAAGCTCTAATAATGATCTCCATTGTGATTTTAAATGCTAATGGAGAAATTGTACAGCCTATCATGACGCCTATTTATAGCCTCTGCCAACCGTAGGCACAGTCTCGTGTCCTGAAATATACTCTAACTTCACAACTACTTCTGGCACTCTAAAATAATCAAACTCTTTCCCAATAAGGCTGTGTTACATTGGACCAAACGCATTTTCTAAATCCACAACTATAGCATGCAGATCCTTTTTCTCGATTTGAATCTGTCTGAATCTGAAGGTGGAAGGCCTACTACTCTGCCCTGCTCAAGATCTGAATGTGTATTCCTTAGATATTCCTCCACCTCTGACTTTGCTGCTAGGCGGCTCTCCCTTTTCCTGGTTTAACAACCCCTAAACAAACTGTAAAAAGCAGTCCTCTCATATTCTCTCTTCTTTCTCCAAGATGCTCTGCCCTGCTAAGCACTGCTAGCCCGTCTCTGCTCTCCTCCCTCCGTCTTTTCCTTGAGCTCCTCCCACTGCTTTAACTGTCTTCTTCCCTTAACCAGTTTCTCCATTTCTTTTTCATCTAGACTTATCTAAATGTAGATTTTCAGCCCTCTTTCTACACCAAAGCAGTAAACGACATCTCCCATCTCTATAGCCTATCATTTGCATTTCCTCTTAACCCACCTAATATTGTCTCTGCTGTTTGTCTGAGGCTGCTTAAGTCTAGCGCTCTGTTCCATGTTTGTCTGACTGGCCTGTTCACCTCGTTTCCATCTGCATCCCTTCTTAGCGCCTCCTCCTCTGTAATCGTGTGTCTGATGTCCTGCAGACTGTGGTTTTCTGCCCACGGCTGGACCAAATCAGCTAGAATTTTTTGGACAGATGCTGCTGTTCTCGTTCAAAAGCAGTGGTTGTCAGAAACGATGTGGAATGTCCCCCTGCTTTAGTGCATGAGGAGCCATGGGTGCTGCTGGTTCTGTCTCGGTAAAGGAGAACAGAAATAATCGGTCTCTTCCTCAGACGAGCTGGACGGAATGTCGAGCGCAGAGAGGATCTCCTTCCTGCAGGAGAAGCTGCAGGAGATCAGGAAGTACTACATGAGCCTGAAGTCAGAGGTGGCCTCCATCGACAGACGCAGGAAGAGGCTAAAAAAGAAGGAGAGAGAAGGTAGGAGGAGCAGAGCAAGCGGGGAAACTGACTGTATTTCCTCAGTTACTGTTAGTTTGGTAACCTTTTTTAATTTTTTTTATGTAAGAAGTCTTTACTAACTGCTCATTTATTTCTGGATTTCCATGATAAGAGCATCAAACATGAATAGAAATGTTTTTATTGTTTTTATTTTCATTATTAAACAATACAGCAGTCATCTCCCACTATCTGTTCATTACAACAGACTTATCTAGCTAATTCCACCGGATATACAGATGGAGATGAATGGTTCTTCCTCTATCACACACACACACACACACACAAAAAAGAGATTGATAACACAAAAATAATGAGCATAACTCCTTTGGTTAAAACCAAAAATGCTGGGGTGCGCTTCTGTTATGCAATGGGAAAATGAAGTAAATAATTTACTGATGCATCAGGGTTGAAAATGAAAGTGATAGAGTACAAGGGAAAGAGGAAGGATGGACGGATCAGAGGGACATATCTGATCCATCTTTTCATAAATGGATCCCTTTTTATTCTTAAAACAAAAGTAATTCTTTCCATCTTAAAGATGTTGTAAATTATGTCAAACCATTCGTCCACTGTAGGTTTTTCTAGTTTTAGCCACTTCCTTGTTGCAGCTTTTCTAGAAGTGGCAGAAATGCAGTTTTAGATGGATGGATGGTGTTCAGGACCCCTGGAAGGTGTCTGTGTACAGGGGCAGCCTCGTCTGTTGTCAAACGGCTGATATTTGGAGCAGTTTTCTTAAATATCTTTAAATGTCCACTGACCCCCCGTATGCTCGTCCCCCCCTCAGTGTCCCACACGACGGCGTCCACCTCGTCGGGCTCCTCGGACACGGGGATGAGTCCGTCCTCGGCCTCGCCCACCCAGAACACTGTGGCCGTGGAGTGCAGGTGATGACACGCCCACCGGCTTCCCACAGCCACGCCCCCTCCGGGCCCAGACCCCCGCCCGCTCCCAGGGGGGCCGTTAAGCCGGGACTGACGCAGTGGCTGCTGGGAAAACCCGCCACCCTAACACGTGGCTGCACAAGGCACCCCCCCCCCACCACCACCACTCTCACATGTGGACTTTCTTCCTGTTCGAGGAGACAAATTTGAGGCAAATCTGCTCACTGTCTGTTGAGCTGGTGCAGAAACCCCTCCCCCCCGTTTTATTTGAAAAAAGAACGAGGAAAAGCGACCTGTTTTCAGTCTTTATTTTATATGAAATCAAAGATTTTATTTTGATAAAAACTAAAGGAGACTCCCAAAAGTCTAAGACGTGGCGGTGAAGACCCGAATGAAATATTTCTACTCGAACCTTTAATTTTGAACACAACAGTGAAGCGTGAGCAGAACTTTTTACCCACTGTCTTTTTTTTTTTTTTTTCTTTTATTTCCCCCCCCGACGAGGAACATCAGAGTGCCAAGAGAATAAAACCTATGGAGAATCGGTCCTAATTTCTGCCATGAAATCATCCATTTTGATTTGAAATCTTCATCTTTGGTGCAGTTTAAATGTGTTCATTGTCCTTTCCTCAACGCTGAAATGACTCCCTGACAGTTAAAGTCTCCGTGGAGAACAATAAAACCTGTGTTGTTGAATCCGTCTGGACACAGAGGTGACTCAAATGTGATTTACAGCTTAAGTTCTGACTGCTTTGACAAAGTGTGACGTCCTATCTGCTGTTTTTAACATGTCACTGTCACCATAATGAACTTCTGATGTTTCCACGCGTCTCCTGTTGCTTTCCTCGGCTGTGGTTCCTTTTCTGCATCAGCTTCAGTCGTTTTCAGATCCTCTACATTTGTTTGTTTTGTACATAAAAGCTAAGAAAAGAATAAAAAACCAAACCTGTATTTGAGAACTGCATTTTACACACCCGCATAGAAAGATTTCTAATATTTTCTAAAGAGAAGACTGTTTGTACTGTAGTATTATGAACTCTTTGGTTGTTTGTTTCTTTTTCCACGTGATGTTTTGCCGGCGGTGGTTTGAGAGTGAAAACTGTAACTACAGAAACACACACTTCCTCCTTAGAACAGAGGCCAATGCTGGAAGTGTGTGCACAACAAGCAGCTCTGTTTCTAATAAAGTTTTTAACCATGCCCCCTCTGTGCAACTGCATCTCCTTTCAGCCCGAGACTCTGTGTTCCCGCCCTAAGCCTTTTGGTTCCCGTACAGGATGAAACGGTTAACTGAATGACACCCGTTACTCCGACTCTGTCCATCAAATGCATGGAGAAAGACAATCCGCAATTTTTCTTCCTTTTATTTTCAAAGATGAAAATCAATCCAGAAGCGCAACGAACGTGACGGTTAATGAACAATATAAAAAGAATCTAAGTCGGAGCCACATTTCATGAGAGGGGGGTGAGTGCTGGGTTTTACATGTTGTCCTCGTCTGAGTCGTCCTCCTCCTCCAAAGAATCCTGAAACGGAGAGAGTCAGGCTGAAAGAGTCCCCACGCTCCGTTCTTCGCCTCTACTAGCGGGGGGATTTACTCCACAGCTCTTATGTCAGACCCGATCACTCACCTTGGCGTATTTCTCTGCTTCTTCTCTGACTTCCTTGGGAACAAACTCGTGTCGTCCATTTGTGACTGGAGGCGAGAAGAAGAGAAGCAGACGTATCGGTACAGAAACCAGCAACCTGATTTGGTTCTAAACCTTGATAATGCAGAAAAGCGGGTTGGTTCCTACCCTCTCCGACCCAGCTGAGCTCCAACTCAAACGCTTTGTCCTTCACCTCGTCGTGAACTATGTAGATTCTGAAAACGAGACGACAGAAAGTCAGTGTTCTGCGTCCAGTGAGGAGGCCAGCCACTTTTTTTAAACACAATCTACTCACATTTTGGCCACCTCTTTAACCAGCTCTCTGCACGTCATCTCCTTCATCTGTTACAGGAAAAAAGATGTCACCAACCTTTTATATTCCTGAACACCATCCTATGGCATGTAATATACACGCAGTAGCAACCAGCATCACAGCTGGTGTAACACTGAAAACGGATCAACCCTAGGCCTAGAAATCTAGTAAAAATTATTCTACCTCACATGAAAATTAGTGAGTGGTGTGGGGATGGCATCCATCTATGGACGCCTGAGTAAGGATGACAGGATTTCACCAAACGGTGGAACCCAGACATGCCAAAAGGCAGGAAACTTCAGGGTCCTGAAGCAAGTCCTCCCTTAGCTTTGTGCCTTCAGAGTTGTGTGTAGAGGAGGTGGCACTGACCCTGTCAAAGGCCTTAATCTTACTGCTGCTCCTATACGATCCACCACCATGACTTCATCTAAACATGCTGACTCTTCTGAACGATGTAATATCTATGGTTTTATTTTGAGGGAAATATAATACATACAGACTTATGAAACTGTCCCATAAATTGAGATGTTTCAAGCAGAGATCTTGTCTCTTAAAGACTTGCTTCTTGTCCGTTTATGCTTTTGTCAAAGTGTAAAGAAGCCCAAACTCCATTTATGTGTGCCGCAGCAAAAATAAACCATATCATCTTTCCTCAGTTTCTCATTTATTTTCACTGTCCCAGCCCTTTTTATCCCATTTCTACCTGGATTTTCCTTCAGGTGCATGCAGAGGACAGAACAACTGAGCTCAAACCTCCCAAAAGGCCCTGTGTTAGAACGGCAGAGGCTCACCTGGAGTTTTTCAATCTCTGTCTTGGCAGCTTGCTTGGCTTTTCCGATGGCGCAGCCCCAGTAACCCTGAACACACAGCTCATTAGTCCTGCACTCAGCTTTTTGTTTTTCTTTCTTACTGATCCAAAAGCGGGCCGACTCACGTGTGAGATGCCAGACGGGTCAACCATGTAGAGCTGAGGACCATCATCCTTGTCGTATGACCCCAGAATGAAACTAAAAGAACACAAGACCGCAGATTTGTTTGTTTTTTGCGCAATTCCGAGAGAGAATGGAGCAGGACGACTGCACCTACCTGCAGCCGAAGGGCCTGACGGCGCTGTACAGCGTGTAGGCATGGACATACATGGCCACTCTGTCCGACAGATGCTGCAACAACAAGCACGGCGTGTGAGGCCTCCCATCCTGCTCCCACTCAGAGCTAAAAAAAATAAATAAATAAAGGGTCGGGTACCTTCAGAGGAATGTCATGTCCATAGTTTGATCTGAAGCTGGAGGCTTCTTCTCTGGCCACCTCGGCCAGGGAGCGAGCATCAGCTAGTAGACCAGCAACCGCCTACAGAGAAGGAGAGGAAAAGACTTTTGTTGGATCACTCGGTGTACTGACGGGTCAAAGATTGGCAGTATTGGTTGTGCATGTCTGGGCCTCGTCAGTCCCACTCGGGTTTGCTTTGGCCTGTGGTTCCATCGCAGGTACTACAAACACACAACTCTGCTCAACACATGCTCAGTTACACCAACAACCCTCAGAAGGGTTTAACAAAAAATTCACTTTTCCCCCTTATGAGAAAAGAAAACAGTGCCAGGTGGAAGTTGGGAACTACAGGAGGAGCTAAATAAGGTTACTCATCTCTAGGAAGGCACAATATTATTGGATGATGAGACTCTTTCCATCACCAGGAACTTAAATGACTACATTCCTGTCTGACTCACACCGTCATCCTATAGTGACCCCTTTACCAGTGTGGACTAGGGATGCCCCGACCCAGCTTTTTGTACTTCCGATCCGATACAGATATTGTATTTGCACTTTCGATCCGATACCGATACCGGTCGATACCGATCCCGGCCTATCAGAGCATGTATTAATGTTTAAAGTTATTTAGCCTACTTACTTAGTTGTCAGATTCATGGTGACCAGGGATTTACTCTTATAACAACTTAATGGTTAGGACACAAGCCTGTGGGTTAGGAGATGCTAATGCTCTTGTGGGATCTGACTTTTAAAAAAAACTGGATCGGCATTTTCTCATGCCGGCCGATAGGCAGTTTTTTGTAAATATCGCCGGCCTATCCGAACCAAATATTGTATCGGGACATGCCTAGTGTGGACTGTCATTAGTGGGGCTAATGGAGGTTGAGTTACCATGCCAACATGTCTGTCGATGTTGAAGATGCGCTTGTTGGAACCGTCCTCGTACAGTTTGGACAGGACGAGCTTCTCCACCCCGAACACGACGCCGTCCTTACAGCGGATCCCGATGGCCGTGCTGGAGACACAAAGACACGTTCACCGGAAGGACTCAAGAGCGGCGGTCATCAGCGGGAGCTAGGACTGACCTGCTGTTCTCTACCGCCTTCATGGCGTACTCCACCTGGAACACCCGGCCATCGGGGGAGAAGGTGGAGGCTGACAGGTCGTACTGCGGAACAAAAACACACACACTTAAATTATTCAGACCAAAAGGAGCACAGGCCAAATGCAACAAAAGGCACATCTCCAAGACAAGAGACAGGATGTAATAATCTAAACCCTCTGCTGAGTAATTCAGAGCCTGATGCTTTTAATACATCAATATGATTTTTAAAAAAGTTCAGCTAGACCTCAGCTGCGTTGAAGTAAAAACCTTATCCTCCAAAAGTTACGAATGAACAAGAAGCTGTATCAATTAACTCAATAAGACTGTCAAAGCTTATTGAGTTAAGTCACACTTGTACATTTATTTACCTAAAACACTCCAATTACAATCCCAAATCGAAAGAAACAAAGTAATAAGGGTGTGCTGTCAAATTCGAAAGTCTGGAAGACAACAGAAATGTTTGGGGGAAGCCGGAGCTAACAGCTAACGGCTAGCTCCGGTAATAGCGCATTAAAATAACTCAGCTCAACAGAGGCCTGAATAAAATGCAACAGCACCAAGGCGACCCAGTTAAATTTCTTACTTTTGTTTCAAGTAGACTAAAAAGTTTGTAAGATTAATAGTCGGGCTAGTGGTACTTTCACTTTGGCTGATGCTAACAGGCCTCTGTGTGACTCAGCAGGCTAACCGGCGCAAGGCTAGCTGCATGCTGTTGGGGGGAAACGTTTTCCGTTAAAACAACAGGAAGACTTTATGTAACCCTGGTTGAAAAGCCAGGGCAGAAAAACACAGACCGTACACCCCAAGCAGCCTGGGTTAAGACTAACACTGCGGTACTCACTCCGGTCCCGATGGAGCTCATTTTCACTCACGCTGAATCCCGACCAACTATGAGCGCTTCTTCCGGAAACACTCGAAAACTTCCGGTGTGACGTCACAACGAAGGACCAGTGCGGATTTTTATGTTTTTTTATTTCGGTAAATTTTGGTTCCACCGCCTCGATTGAAAATGTTAACTAATGCATTGGCAAGATTTTGTCATCTCAAAATCTATTAAATATATGAAAAAATAGATGTTTCATTGTTAGATTGCCAAAAAAACTAAGCATTGTCAATATCTGGACATTTTTGAGCATTTCCTTGACAGGATCAATTTGAAGTAAAATTTCAAAATAAACTACTTGCACTTGATACATTTTTAATGACTTTATGAGTTTTCCTCCTACTGCATAGCCCTGCAGTACACTGAAGAAATGTGCAGGGTTAGGGTTTCCTGATATGTTTATTTTTACTTATATCATTATCATTATTCTCTGTAAACGAAGAATTCTTTAACATTTTAGGAGAAGTTGGAGGACAGCTTCCAAAACATTGGCACACTATTAAGGAGTAATGGACTCAACACACAGGGGGTAAAATCAACAGCAAAGCTAAACTCATCACCAGCCTGGGTTGCAGTCATCAACCAAGGAGGGTTTTGTTTTTTGTTTTGTTTTGTTTTTTATGATGCAAATTTTATTGAGTTTTTTTTATAGAACATACAACAAATATGTCAATATGCCACACCAACCTTTCCAAATCTACTTTACAGTTAGCCAGTTGGTAAAAGCAGACCATGTACAATCATGCTGATGCATTTTACATTGGAGGCTGTGTGTCAGTTTCTCGTAAGAGGCCAGTTTGACCATAGTTGTCAGCCATTCACCATAAGGAGGAGGGTTCTTTTTCATCCATTGTCTTAATAGAATCCTTTTTACTGTAGTCAGAGCCAGAACAAGCCACCTCCGGTCAAAAAGTGAGAAGTGTGAGTCTGGGAGTTCTACTGTGGAGCCCAAAACTGCGAGCTTGACTAAGATATTAAACCTTCTTTTCAATATTTCAAAAATGACTTACAATCTTGAAGAGTAAGACAGGTCCAGAGAAAATGTAGAATAGATGCTAGCTCCTCATTGCATCTCCAGCAAGTGTCTTTAGGAATCAAATTCCATTTATGAAGTCGTTGAGGGGTTCTATGCCATCTGTGAATGACTTTAATTGAATAAACTTGTTACTCATTTCTATATAAATTGTGTTTAAATTTTGTAAACATGAGTCCCAATCACCCTCAGAGATGTCCAAGGCAATGTCCTCAGTCCAGTGTTTTTTAACCTTTGATAATGGGTTGCCCAATTGAATAAGTAACCATTTGTATATGTTAGAGGTAATACCTTTACCATTGGCCAGCTTGCAAAGCAACATTTCTACAGGGCTGCCCGAGGGGCATCTGAGAGGGCTTCCCAGCCATTTGGACATATCTCCAAAATTGATTGCGAAGGAGGGGGTTTTAATATGTTATTAGATAAGCAACTCGTCAAATGGCCACATCGTGCTCAAGATTCAAACACTAATTAAATAATTTTGCAGAGATACAATTTAAAGGACATGTGGAGAGAATATTTTCATATCACAAGAATTGTTTTTTAAAGATCATAACATTTTCATTAAGGTATGAAAACAAAACAAATAGACAGAAAATGTCAATTACCCCATTATATTTGGCAAATTTCATATTCACAATAGAAGTTTTCATCAACTTTTCCATTTTTTAAAGTTTTTGTAAGGAAATCGAAATATATATATTCGCTATTTCCAAGTGTGCAAAAAAAAAGTTAAACATATGACTGTTGTAGATCGTTGAATGGTTTCTCCTTTGCAATGTCTATTTGTTTTTGCACCATTGTATGTATTATACAAGCCTACACCACTAGCTTTTCATAGTATGTTTTATTCTTTGTTTTTTGTTGTTACTGTATTCATATTTGTAAACAAAGATGTTCCTTAATAAAAAATAATAATCACAAGGGACGACACAAACAACAGGAAAGAGAACCCATCAATCTGCTCTCAAAACTACTGTCTGCGAATATTTTGGAATTGCAAAGAAATTTGACTACGCAAAGCAGTCCGCGAGAGACAACTGAGAGACGATCGAGTTTATTAGGTTCATTAGTTTTTTGCATAAGGTAGTAGTTTTGTAGGCTACCTTTAATTTAGCTAGCACTGGGTCCTGTTTAATTTTAGTTATAGATGTGTCTTGTGAAATTGAGATTATGCTATATCCATCCCGTGATGTCAAATGAACATTACAGAACGTTATCATTTTTGTGTGAAGAAAGTATGCAAGATCGGTAATATGTGTATTGGTGAAAAGAATTGTACTAAATGTAAATGTGATATAAAATGTACATCTGTCTTTCTCTCAGAGCACCATGAGAAGAATGCATCACTATGCTGGATACAGGACAACATATCTATTTTCCGTGGACATGTCGAACAGCCCACCGTTGTCCATGACAGCGGAAGACCTACAGGGCCTTTTCAGAACATCACCAGTGATGAGAGCTGTCACTCAAGAGAATGCCTCCTTTTTGTTTTCCAGTTCTGTTATGGAAAAATTATTTAAATGAGTGAGGCAAAGTTTCATAATTAAAGAAAATCAATCTTGTCCAATAAAGGTATTTTATTCGAAGGCAACAGCGTTCGAAGACGCAGATCACAGAGTAAACCCAAGTGAGTGCGCGCCAATGGAAAGGCACGTCCCCTTATACAACTTAGAATGGATAAAGGAAAGGAAAAGGCTACTGTTTTTCTTATCAGCAATGAACAAAGATTCTGATTTACTCCTCAGTACTCAAGAAAGTCCCATGGAGAATTTCCAAAAGGACAGGGCAATGCCTATTCTCAGGAGACAGTGAGGATGGCAAGAAGGGCAAGTCATACAATTTCAATGATAAACACAGGAATGGGAGATTCATCCTTGATGGGATTGGGGAAATTGTCGCATTTCCCACTGGTGCTAAAATCACAGTCGCCAGAAACGCGAGACGATTCTCCCTAAAGGAATTACCAACAAGGTATCCTTAAAGAACAAAAAAATAAACAAATCTCCAGCACATTCCCTCCTTTTGATTATCAGATAATCATCCAAAACATGAATAGGAAAAGAAACGATGCCACACAAAGAAAAACCCTGAACAAAAATCAACAGACGGGCCTGTAAATACATTAAAACCTGTGTGTCATAAAAGGGTTATCCTCAATCAGTAAAGAGTCTGTTCATAAGATGGGGTCACAGAGAGGGAGAATATCACAGTTCGATCCCTGCAGCTCTTAGGGGGTTAATGTCAATTACGCTGCTGGCAAATCTTTTGTTTCCTTCGTTGATTGGTGTCTTCAGCTGGTGGGCGAGGAATCCTGCACAAAGGAAAATCACAAGTGCAGCGACCATCTCATTAGTGGATTATCCATGCGTTTCCTGTGCGGCAGTTGGAGGTTCTCTCTGCAACCTTCACAGCGGTATGGGTCACAAGGAGGATCTGCAACGGCCCTTGCCACTTCTTGGACTTCCTATGTTTGCGTGGCAGATCTCTGATCAGCACCCACTGGCCTTGCTGGATCAAATGGAGAGGCCCCGATGCGGCAGCAGGGAGAGCAGCTTTCACAGCCTGGCGAGTTGAAACATTGACGGGTTTTGGCAATTATCAAACATATCAAGTTCATTAAGACCAGTCGGCAACGCACTACACGTCTAATTTGCCCCCCCCTTACTACTTTTAATCCTTTGTTAACAAAATGGGAGCCATTGTCACTGGAGATGAGGTCAGGTATGCCCCATCTGGGAGAAAATAAAAAAAAATCTGTCAAAATTGCTTTTGCTACAACGCTGCTGTCTGCATGTTTAGTGGGAAACGCTTCTACCAATTTTAAAAACATGTCAACCACAAGACAATACTTTTTCCCATCAGATGGACTTAGTTCAATGAAATCCATCATCATGTGTTGAAACGGTTACTGTGGTGGCGAGTGCGCTGCTTGAACAACTGCTGGTTCTCGGCCTGGGTTGTGGGAGGCACAAACCAGACATTTTTTGGAGACGTTTTCTGCCACAGTGGTAAAACCTTTAGTAAACCAATGTGTTGAAACTGATTGTAGCATTCCCCCTTTTGAGGCATGGTCTAACCCATGGCTCTACTTAGCAAACCAAGGAAAGAAATGTTTTGGCAGACAGGGTCTGCCATCCTAAGAAAACCATTCATCCTGTGTTGAGCTGCAGCCACTCAAGACCAAAGCAACCATTCCACATGGGAGGCAAAAGACTGTAAGTCAGACAGTGATACAGATGGAGGAAAGACAGGAGGAAGGAAGCAGATAAAGCAGAAGGGAGTGGTTGACATGCAGCTGCCTTTGCAGCAGCATCGGCAGAGGCTTTCCCCTTTGACACCGGGTCCGAAGAACCTGCGTTCTCAGCGCATTTAACAGCAATTTTAGAGGGCAAAAGAATTGCATCCAACAGATCGGCAACTTGCTTTGCATTCAGAATAGGTTTACCATCAGATTTAAGAAATTATCTGTTTTTCCAAAGGGCTCCGGTGGACCAAAATGTTTGTTTGGTCCCGCAAATTCCACCATGGGCATCTGGCGAACTGCTCCTCCGGACCTGGTTCGGATGGGGCTGAAGGAGGCTGAGCCCTGATCCCATGAGTCGGACTCCCCCCTGATCGGTGCTTTCAGCCTCCTGTGACATCGGAGGCGCTGTCGCTAATGGAAGTGGAACAGCTGAAGTGGCTGAAGCAGCTGGAGCAGTGCGGCCTGTGGAGGCTGTGGTTGGTTCTGAGCTCATTGGATCGGAGGGCAGGAATCCAGGTCCGGATCAGTAATTTTTAGTGCCTGCACACTTGCCTGTAATGAAACATATGGCAAAAGGGCTGAGGTATCACTAGTATTATATGGAGTTGGTTGTTTTTTTAACTCATACCAGAGTTATCAGCGCGTTCCTCTATTACGCCGCTTAAATCTCTCCCTCGTCTCTCTCCCTCCCTCCCCCTCCCCCCCCCATTTCTTTTACCATGGCTTTTTTTTTATCTCTAATCTCTGCTTCAGTTCTCAAAATGTTAAGTATTTAACATGTTTGTCACGCACATCAATCACTTTCCCACTTACTTACCTTTTTTAAAAAAAATATTTTCCCCCAAGACTTAATTGTTCTTGTAATTTTTGTATTTGGTTCAAACTCAAGGAGACTCCTTTAGGAAACCCGTAAGAATCATTCCACTCATTCAAGAAATTACTAACCATTTTTCTTTAAAATGTATTTACATATTGGGGTATCATGGGTAAAAGCTTCGCAGTTACTGGATTTCAGGGCGTCTCCTTCTGCCTTTCCTCTCTTAAAGGCGAATAAATGTTAAGATAGCCTGAACTCCCCTTTGGTGAATTTATTCCTGAAATTCCTTTATTCACCCCGAACAGTGAATATAACCGCAGAACCCTTTGTTCCGTCTTGGCTCAGTTCTTACCTATGAAGCGCAACATGGCAGGAGATGCAGTTTTTCCGGGGTTTTTATGTACGTTTAGTTTTTTTTAAGAAAAATGATCTCCCCCGATAAAGATGTAAAACCTCTTTGTGGATCCAGGCGGCTGCAGATGCATAAGGCGAGATTCAGGTTCCTCTGTCTTTCTTTTTTTTTAACCCCTTGTGTTTAGCATTATGGCAACAGAATTGTAATCTGAGTGCCGTGCTCTGCCCAACACTTTTGCTTAGCCAAGGGAGGCCGATCAGGGTGAGAAGCCTCCCTTGATCATCCAATACTGCTTTATCATTTATTTAAGAATTATTTTTGTTACAGAAGTAAGATTGTTAATGCCAAACCTGACCAGGGGTACAAGAGGAAAAAAAAGAGAAAAAAAAGGAACAAAATGTGAATTAAAAAAAGGACGAGTAAATAGAGAAAAGGTTAACCCGCGCGAAAAGAAGAGAGATCCCTAAAACAGGAAGAGAAGGAAAAAAAAGAAAAACAAAACCATAAATTCAGCGCTGTATCTGTAGAAAGATGTCCTGTAATTCACCGTGGGCAAACCCGAGGGAGAACCCGTTGAGGCACCTTCAAACAAACACTACGAGGAGACACACACAAACTAACAAAAACAAACAGCAAAAAAATGCTGTGGGCAAACCCGGGGGAGAACCTGTAGAAGCACCTGCAAGCAGACACAAGAAAGAGACACACAAACAGGCAGCAAAAACCGAAGGCAGCCACGACATTGATAGTAATGACAAACAAGATACATTTAGAATTTTGTACGGCAACTGCACAGAAGCTCAAACGGTGTGCGTCTGGGCAAATGAGTTAGTGTGTGTGCGTAAGCACAGATTTGCAGAACACGGGGCCCAGGTTTCACACCGATTGTGCTCAGCTATGCATGCTTAGGGGGGCCGCCACTGGCCCCGCTCCAGCGGTCTGGAGGAAGCAGAGAAGACTACAGACCCAGTCCACCACTGAGATCAGGGAGACAACCGGGCCCCCTCCCAGTCGGCCCCAGAGGGAACCCCCCAACCGAGCCCCCCACGGGCATTGGGTAGAGGCCCCCCAGGAGCCACGAGGGACAGTACTCCGCCCCCCCATGCCCCTGTCCCCCAGACACGGGACAGGGGCAGAAACCTGAGCCCGACAAGCCCGAGTGTCACCAAACTGCCCCAGCAGAGCCCCCACCCCCCAGCATCCGAGAGGGCCAGGCCCCCCGGACAGCCCCATGCAGTGGGCCAGCTCCCCCCCAGCACCGCTGACCAGCTCAGTGCCCCAGGAGCCATAGTGTGCCCGCAGCATGGCGCAGCAGCAGTTCTTTGCCCGGGGACAAAGAAACTAAATAGAAAAAAATCTCCAGGACAAGTGACATTTATTTTGTTATTAGTTATTTTGTACCTTTTTGTACTCCACCTCCGCATCCGAGTCCTGTCTGAACCCGACCACATAGAGCAAACACTGGTCCAGGTCACAACACTCTCCCCACCTCCGCCACGGGATTCACCCCCTTCAAGTGTGTGTTTAGCTACAACCCCCCTCTCTTCTCTCTTTCCAGACCATGAGCCTGAAGTGGCACTTCCCAAGGCCCATGCCTTGTTCCGCCATTGCCGCCACATCTGGGCAGCTGCCAGATGGGTCCTTGCCCGGCAGGGGGACCGGGTGACGAGGTGGACAGACTGAGGGAGGAGGCCCACGCCAGAGTATCACCCCGGCCAGAGTGTATGGCTCTCCACTAAGGACCTCAACCTAAGAGTAAAGTCCAAGAAATTGGCACCACGTTTCATGGGGCCATTTGCCATCTCCAAGGTCGTTAACCCTTCGCCTTCCCCGGTCCCTGCGGATCCACCCCACCTTCCATCTCAAGCCGGTTAAGAACAGCTCCCGCAACGCCTCTTTCCCCACCTCCGGAAATTATAGACGGTGGTCCCGTCTACAAAGTGAGGTACGTAACAGGGTTAGAGGGAGGCAATTTTTGGTAGACTGACAGGGGTATGGTCTTGAGGAGAGAGTCTGGGTTCTGTCGAGGCACATCTTGGACCGTACCCTCATAAATACATTTTATAGGACTCATCCTGAGTTACCTGGGCCATCCGGTGCCAAACCTTGAAGGGGGGGGTTCCGTCACAGCGGTGTAGTCAAGCTGGGGGTTTTTTTGTCCCGTCTCCATGTGCCCCTCCGTGGGCTGCCACCTTATCGTGGTGGAGGGGTTTGAGTGTCCCAGCGATTTTAGGAGCTATGTTGTCCTGGGCTTCAAGCCCCTGGTAGGGTCACTCAAGGCAACCAGGTCTTAGGTGAGGGATCAGACAAAGCGCAGCCTAAAGACCCCTCATGATGAGCACAATAAATGGATCCAGTGTTCCCTCGCCCGGACGTGGGTCACCGGGGCCCCACCCAGGAGCCAGGCCAGAAGTGGGGCATGCTGGCGAGCGCCTGGTGGCTGATCTTCAGCCCATGGGGCTTGGCCGGGCAAACCCCGAAGAGAAAACATGGGCCCCCCTTCCGATGGGCTCACCACCCATGGGAGGGGCCAAAGGGGTTGGGTGTGTTGTGTTCCGGGTGGCGGCCGGAGACGGGGGCCTTGGCAGACCGATCCCCGGCTGCAGAGGCTGGCTCTAGGGATGTGGAATGTCACCTCTCTGGTGGGGAAGGAGCCTGAGTTGGTGTGCGAAGCAGAGAGATTCCGGCTGGACATAGTCTGTCTCATAGTCTGGAGGGTGCCTTCACTTGTTCTGCTGGGGGACTTCAACGCTCACGTGGGCAATGACAATGAGACCTGGAGGGGCGTGGTTGGGAGGAATGGCTCCCCCAGCTTGAGCCTGTGTGGTGTTTTGTTGTTGGACTTCTGTGCTCGGCACGGATTGTCCATAACGAACACCATGTTCAAGCATAAGAGTGTTCATATGTGCTCTTGGCACCAGGACACCCTAGGCCGCAGTTCAATGATCGACTTTGTTGTTGTTTCGGCTGACCTGTGGCCGCATGTCTTGGACACTCAAGATGCTCGGCTGCTTTGGCTCCGGTTAACATTGCAAACCTTATGCTACATTCGGCAGTTAAAACAGTGATTACTGTACCCACAACACAGCGTCACAGTGTAGGAACAGTGTACACCCGTAAAACTGTAATTAATCTCAGGAAATTAGGGCTTCAAGACTTCCTCAGCACGGAGACGCGGAGCGCACTCACTAGCCTCGGACTTCTACGCCAAGCGGACCGAGCGGCCAGCGGAACAGCGGTCCCTCCCACAACCAGAGGCTGCCCATGGAGAGGGCACGACAGGAAGCAGAACCGCAGCTGCCGCGGAGGACTAACAGCTAACTCGTACAGGTCGCCACTTCCCTCACTGCTGCTCACCAACGTACACTCCCTGGAAGATAAAAAGGGATTACTTCAAGCTGGAACTACACTCAAAGCTTGAAACAAGAAACTGCTGTGCCATTGTCCTCACTGAAACATGGCTCAGTGCATCGGTCCCAGACAGCGCAGTTAGCCTGGACGGGCTAACAACATTCAGAGCAGACAGAAGCAGCGCTCTCACAGGTAAAATCCGAGGGGGGGACGTTTGCATCTATATGAAGAACAGCTGGTGTAACAACGTTTCCTTGGTCTCTAGTCACGGCTCTGCAGACATTGAACTCCTGACTGTGAGATGTCGACCGTTTTACCTGCCACGTGAATTCACCAGCGTCACCATTGTTGCCGTTTACATGCCCCCCAGCGCCAACACGAAGCAAGCCCTCAGTGTTCTCCACCATAACATCACGGACATGCAAGCCACACAGCCGGAAAGTGTTTTTATTGTTGCTGGCGACTTCAACCAGGCCAACATGAAGACCATGCTTCCAAACTTTTACCAACACGTGGACTTTGCTACAAGAGGGGAGAACACGCTGGATCTTGTTTACACCAACATAAAGAAGGCATACAGAGCATCCCCCGCCCCCACCTGGGCTCCTCAGACCATCTCTCCATCATGTTAATTACATGGAAGACGAGACAACAAAAACAATAGTCACTCGGGCAAACCAGAAACCTTGTATGACCAAGAAGGTGCGAGCGAAGCTGAGAGAACGCAATGTTACGTTCAAATCTGGTGATGCTGTGGCTCTCATGTCTACAAGGGCTAACCTGAACCGGGCCATCAGAAACGCAGAGCGAGCCCACAGCCGGAAAATCCAAGGTCCCTTCCAAGACTCCACCGACACGAGGAAACTGTGGCAGGGCATCCAGTCTGTCACAGACTACAAACCCACACCCTCATCCTGCCAGAACGACACCGGCTGCCTCAATGAGCTCAACAACTTCTTCGGAAGATTTGAGGAGCTGAACTCCAACCCTGTGAGGAAAGCGACACCACACCCCGACGAACAGGCACTCAGACTAGAAACATCAGCAGAGCGGAAAGTTCTGAGGAAGGTCCATGCCCGGAAAGCTGCAGGTCCCGACAACATTCCAGGTCGGCTGATCAAAGAATGCTCGGACCAGCTGACCCACGTGCTCACGGACATCTTCAACACATCCATAGACCAGGCTGTCGTTAATGACCACATCATCTCCACACTCCCCCCATCACACGACCTGGTCCAGTTTGCATACAAGTCCAAGCGCAGTGTGGAGGATGCAGTCTCCACTGCTTCCCACCTGAGCATGGAGCACCTGGAGGAGAAGAACACCCACTTGCGGATGCTGTTCCTGGACTTCAGCTCAGCATTCAATACAATCATCCCCCAGGACTTGGTAGGCAAACTGGGCCCCTTAGGAATAGACACCCCCCCCCCCCCCCCCAGCAACTGGCTGGACTTCCTCACTGACAGAACCCAGGCTGTCAGACTGGGGAACAACACCTCCGACGTCATCACCCTGAACACTGGCACCCCCCAGGGCTGTGTCCTGAGCCCCCTGTTGTTCACCCTGATTACCCCCGACTGGCATCCACGCCTCAGGTCCAACCACATCCTGAAGTACGTGGACGACACCACAGTAGTGGGGCTCATCCGGGACAACAACGAGGCGGCCTACAGGGAGGGGGTGCTGCACCTGGTGGACTAGTGCACATCACTGACAACCTCAGCTGGTCACCCCACATCTCCTCACTGGTGAAGAAGGGCCAGCAGCGCCTGCACTTACTAAATAGAGCAGGCACAGCACACAGACTCAGAATTCACCCAGAATTCACCATGGCAAAACCAAGGTGACCAAGAAGGATGAACGTTCAGGAGGCTTTAGCCATGCTTCAGAGCATGTCAGACTACGAATCTGATGGTGGATCTGTTGGAGACTTAGCATTTCAGAATGAAAACAGCGCAACCGATTCTTCTAGTGAAGAGGATGATTCTGATGAGAATGCGACTGCTTTTGCACCAGCAAATCCTCCCCTCTAAAGACGCACCAGGGGCCGAGTGGTCAATTATATGATTGAGCGGGACAGTTCAAACACTGAGGCTACATCAGATGAAGAGGAAGACACAGTGCGCGGCAACCCCCCTCCTTGCAAAAAACAAAAAACTGCTGATGTTGGCACAATGCCTGGATCCACATAGAAGGCGAAAGATGGCACTGTTTGGTCCCACTGGAAAGTTGGAGACTTATCTGTTCCTGAAACCCCACAGACTGCCTTCAAGTGATCTGGAGGGCCAACAGATTCTGTGAAACGCAAAATCACAAGTCACCTTCGCAGCTTCCTGTGTTTGTTGGATCCGAACATGTTGCTGACCATAAGAGACTGCACAGTCCATGAGGCCCGCAGAACAAACCCCAGCTGGCAGATGAGTGTCTACGAGCTGATGGCTTTCCTTGCAATCCTTTTTTGAAGGGCTGCCATGGGTTTGTAGTGGATCAACATCTCACAATGAATGTATTCTCATCACAATAATTAATAGTGTGCCTTAACATATATCAAGGAAAAGAATTGTATAAGAAAATAATGTGTGGCAGTGGAAAAAACCATGGTCCAGAGGCCAAATCATACTAAATGCCTGTAAGCGCAAAAAACTGTAGAATGCACTAATGAGATGAGTAAACATGTACCATATGGGGGTAACCTAAGGGTCAATGCAAAGGCTTCTTCTTCAGCTTCTACATTCATATTCAGCCATGGATGCTTAGGCATGCCAGCAGACCCCAGAGGGCCAAGACATTTTCAAAGTTGAACAGGCACTTCCAATTAGAAATTCATAATACGAGCAGTATCAATGTAATACTGAAAATTGCCACACACACAAAATATATATTCAAAAGCCAGTATAAATGGCATACAGATTAAGGAGAGAAGACTACTTTAAACAGAAGTTCTGTGATGTGATTTTTTATGGTTTTAGGTAGATTATAATAAAATTCTGAATGCTAACTGAAGCCTTTCTATTATTTTACCCTGACCTAAAGATTAATTCTACCATGTGCTACTTGGGAACCAGCCTGCAAAACTTCCTCTTCGTTTTATCAAAATTAATGTTGCACACTGCATAAGGATGATCTGCACTGGGACTGCCTGAAACGCAAGTCACACTGTATCAAAGACTTTGTGAGGGCAATAGCAAAGCAGTTTCAATCAGTCCTTGGACCATGCTAAAAAATCGAATACAGAAAATATATAAAAATCGCAGATCACAGAAGACTCCGTCATCATTACAGCTGAAGACACCGAGGAAGTGCATCAAGTAGATCATTCTGATGAGATCCAGACGGACATGCGAGATTGGGTATCAAACATGGGAGCTGGTCACTCACTGCAACCAATTTTGGATAGGGACAACATCCATTTCCTCCCTGAAATTGTTCCACAAATAAGACTTGCAAGTTACTTACCACTTTGGACAGGAGTAAGCCTCACAGCAAACTCAGCCAATGGTCAAGCAGAATTCTTTTATATTTTTTTACCTTGTCCTGCTCAGCATTATGGCAGCAGAACTGAATTCTGACTACCGTGTTATGCTGAACACATTTGATTTGCCAAGGATGGCTTGATGGGTGAATTTAAAAAAAAAAAACTTGATAATCCAACACTGCTTTATCTGTTTTTGTTGCAAAACTTTATAAGTAGCCAAAAACATCTGACAGAACAGGGAAGAGGAGCAAAGAAAACCAAACCCGAAAAAGAGAAAGATCCTTTGGACAGAGAGAGAAGTTAAAAAAAATAAATAAATCCATACAACCGGCTGCTGTATCTGTAAAAGAGAAATAAAAACATCCAGTGGTTTCTTACGGGCAATCCAGAGACCCAGTCCACCAGCAGCCAGAGTGCAGATCCCAGGAAGACGACCACAGAGAAAACTGGGCATCAGCCCAGAAGGCAACCAGGGAAGGCCCCCAGAAGAGCCCCCCATGACCAAGAACCATGAGGCACCCCCCATCAGCGCTCCGAAGAGGGCAGAGTGCCCCCATATCCGCTCCCACAGCAGCCACCTGGACACAGATCCCTTGAAGACAACCACAGAGACGACCAGGCACCAGCCCAGAAGGCAACCAGGAAAGCCCCCCAGAAGAGCCCCCACCACCGAAGGGCAGAAGCCCCCCAGGAATCGTGAGCGACAACAAACCAGCCCCCTAGACACAGGTTGAGAACCAGCACCCAGGCCCCAGGAGCCCAAGCGCCACCAACCCCCCCGAGCAGAAGCCCACACCCCCAGTCCCTGAAGGAGCCAGGCAGCCCCAACGCCCCTGACCCGTGGGGGCCATGGTGTGCCCGATGGTCGGCACGGCAGCAGGGAAAATCAGGGTGCCCCCCCCAACGCCAGGAACAGCGTGAGCGGACCAGATGACAACAGACCCAGAACCAGACCCAAACACGACCACAGTCACTCCAGTCAGACCCATGCATCCACACATGAACATACACTCCCTCACACACAACACACGCACACAGAAAATAAATACTAAGAAAGTAAAATAAATAGTAATAATAATAATAATAATGAAATGAAAATGGATAAAGAAAAGAAAAGAAAAAAGAAAAAAGGGGGGGGGGGTGCATACTGGCGGGCAGCTCCAGGGTCAGTACTGCCCCACTGCAGCAGACCCGGGACCAACAGAGCCACACCTGGGACCCCTAGGAGCCAGGCAGTTCCCAGGCAGCAGGGGTGCAAGGACACCACGCCCCCCCCTCCCCTCCAGGTCCCTGATGGGTGTGAGTTGAGGACAACTCTGTTCCTGATGGGCCGAGGTCCTCTATGTCTACTAAGCATTTAAAACAGCGGGGTGGGGGGGGCCTTTTAAAGTCCAGAGCGAGGTCCCTCAAGCAGTCCCCACCACCTGAGGGGCCACGCTCACCCGACCCCACTCAGCACACCCACCCCCCTGGACCTAATGTGTGTATGTGTGTGTAGGTAAATGGGTAGTGTGTCTAAAGCGCTGATAAAACCGGGGGGATGAAGGCACCTGGGGGCACAGAGAAGAAGACCACCTAGGTGGTATCCTTAGCTGTACCCCACAGATCCCCCATGGCCTCCCAAACCCTACATGGGTGAGTGTGATCTGTGTTCTGGAACCAGAGGGGAGAGGGGTAAGGGGGTGCGAGCCGGGAGGGACATAACCGTTCCGGAGATGGCAGTCATGCTATATGGCGCCCCTGCTGCCCAGGGTCTACCACACGCCAGGGGGACCCAACAGCCCCCCGCAGCCACAGGGCCCCCCCCCCCCATCCCCTGTAGGGAAACCCACCCGCCACCCCCCGCCAGGCCCTCCCAGAAAGATTTATTAAAAAATAAGTGAATAAAGTGAAATTGGGGAAGAAAAAAAAAGGGTGGGCACACATGCATCGCACACACACCGTGCAGCCATCTCATTCGCAAGGGCCTGGCCCTGGGCCAACCATCCCCCTGGGCCAGCCCACACAGCCCCCATGGCCAGAGAAGAACACCGCCCCACCACCAGGGACCAGGAAACATCAGAGGGCCCCCAAGGAGCCAGAGGGCCGCCAGGGGCCGTCACCAACCCGCCCGTAATGGAAGGCCCAGGGCAACCCAGCACCCCCTGACAAAGGGAGGGGGACATCCCCTAGGACGGGTGGGGCAGCCCCCAGAGCTCAGGCCCAGACCCAAACCCATGCCCAAGCAGACCAGCCACCCGGTCCGGAGCCAGGGCCACCGCAACAGGGTCCCCAAGGGATTCTCGCCCCAGGCCGCGAGACAGGGCTCCCAAAACCATATGTAGTGCTTTTCTTTGGGTGAAATAAATGTTCACCCAATGTGTTGGGCGGCACGGTGGTGTGGTGGTTAGCACTGTCGCCTCCCAGCAAGAGGGTTCTGGGTTCGAATCCCGGGGGAACCAGGACCCTTCTGGGTGGAGTTTGCATGTTCTCCCTGTGTCTGCGTGGGTTCTCTCCGGGTTCTCCGGCTTCCTCCCACAGTCCAAAAACATGCATGTTAGGTTGATTGGAGATTGGGGAAATTGCCCTTAGGAGTGAATGTGAGTGTGAGTGGTTGTATGTCCTGTGTGTGGCCCTGCGATGGACTGGCGGACTGTCTAGGGTGTACCCTGCCTCTCGCCCGTTGACCACTGGGATAGGCTCCAGTTCCCCCCGCGACCCCATGAGGGAATAAGCGGTATTGATAATGGATGGATGGATGGAAATAAATGTTACTCCAATACTGAAGTCATTTTCGAAGCTGAAATGTTGAATGACATGAAAAGGCGAGACAAGACAAAATACAATTAGTCTCCAAGTTGTTCTTTCTTTCGTATAGTGAGCTTTGCAATATGAATTAGTCTGTTGGTGAATGGACAACATAAATAGGCTCTGCCTTGCCGGAAAACTATGGTTACAACCTTTTCTCAGCTCAGGAACTACAACCCGTATGATATGTGGTTGTTCAATAGGTTTGCGTAAATATAAGATTTAATTATGACTTATCAATATATTCCTGCAAATAGGTATGATGTTGCAGGGGCAATGAAAAGGTAATGAAAAGTGCTTGGAACATGCTCTAGTTCTGAGGCCAGTTTGTTTCATCCTTTATCCAATCTCAGGTACAGGGGCAGGTAATATCACAAGTTATTTGCATTACAATAGGGACAGTCTGCAAGGTAGAGTGCAAGGTAGAGTGAATACACAAACCTGAAGAGGGTAGGGGGGCTTGAAGAAAAACTAAAATTCGTTGGTACTTCCAGTGTTAACACGCCTTACTAACTGGACTCTTTCCTGTAGTCGTGTGCAGACCGACCGGCCGAGGCAGATGATAGCCGACCCCAAGTCATGGTTCTGCTCGAGGTTTCTGCCTCTTAAAACTGATTTTTTCCTTGCCTGTGCTGCCTAGTGCTTGCTCATGGTGGGAATTGTTGGGTTCTGTAAATAGGGTAGGGTCTGACCTGCTCTGTTTGGAAACTGCTATGAGATAACTTTTGTTGTGATTTGGCGCTATATAAATAAAATTGAATTTAATTAAGTAAGTCTTGGGAAAAATGTTTTTTGTTTAAAAATGGAAAGTTAGTAGGAAAGTGATTGATGCACATGAACATGTTAAATACTTAAACATTTGGAGAACTCAACCAGAGAATAGAGATTTTAGAAAAAGCTATGGTAAAAGAAATGGGGAGAGGGAGAGATTTAAGCGGCATAATAGAGGGACACGCTGATAACTCTGGTATGAGTAAAAACAACCACCTCAATATAATACTAGAGATACGTCAACCCTTTCGCCATATGTTTCATTACAGGCAAGTTGACAGGTGCTAGAAATGACTGATCTGGACCTGGATTCCTGCCCTCCAATCCAACAAGCTCCGAACCAACAACAGCCTCCACAGGTGGCTCCGGTTGCTCCAGCTGCTGCAGCTGTTCCGCCGCCATTAGCGACAGCACTTCCGACACCACAGGAGACTGAAAGCACCGATCAGGGGGAAGAACAAGTGGAGTCTGACTCATCAGATCAGGGCTCAGCCTCCTTTAGCCCCATCCGAACCAGGTCCGGAGGAGCAGTTCGCCAGATGCCCATGGTGGAAGTTGCGGGACCAAAAGGAACCATCTTGGTTCACCGCCCCTCGACTGCCTCTAATATTAAAGTAGCAGCAGAACTTTTGCCTTTCCCTGAAGAGGGAGGGGAGAAGTTTGGGACTGAACCGTTAAATCTTCGTAGAGAAATGTTTCCCACAGGACGAGAGATGAGACAAATCTTGTCCTCAAAGATTAAACCAAGTCCATTAGCTGGCCTGTCTGATATTCCAGATCCGTCATTAAGAGTAAAAAAAATCCAGTGTTGAAAGGATGAAAACGGGAATGAAGCTTATCGAGACACCATCAAAAGCCTCGTTGATACCCTGAAAGTCAAGTTTCCATTTAGGATGGATAATCGGACCCTTCACAGTGTGGTACAGGGCCCTGATGAAACAGTGGAGGATTTGCTCCACCGGATCAAAGAGACCTTTCACAAACACTCTGGCCTCTAACACCCTAACCAAATAGGCCAGGAGCCAGACACATGGGAGCACCTGTTGTGTAACTACATTATGGATGGACTGAGAACAGAACTGGCTGCCCAGACCTGTCTATGTCTTTCTCTGGTCGACCTGTCTAATGCTTTCTTTTCTGTTCCTGTACATCCTGACAGTCAATATTGGTTTGCCAGACTGTCAGGGTTATTGTGAGAGCCCTACCCTTGATTCCTGCCCTCCAATCCAACAAGGAACGGCACAGACAGAGCAAGCGTGTGTGTCTGCAAGTGTAAGTTTTTCTAGCTTCTTTCTCTAAAATCTTGTTTGATATTGTGAAAGTGACCGGAACCCATCCGTGGGTGAAACCAGTTGTCTAAGATTCTCGGTGGGCCAATCGCAAAACAACCAGAGCAATCAGGGCTGTGAACGGGCGGTCACTCCCTCTCTGAAAAGCACTTGTTGCTAAAACTCTTTGGTGGGCGGTCCTTTCTCTAATGACACTCACCGTCTCAGCTGTGAGAACTTAAACTAACACGTGAACAGCCATGTCTAATTGAGAGCACAGCATAAAAAGAGGGTGTTAAGACTGTAGCGTCAGCGGAAGCATCAGCCCTTCTCAGGTAAAGACCTGCATGTCTGGCTGTGCATGTCCACTGAACAAGGCAATTTTGTCCCACTGCCATTCCGCTGTAGCTGCAGCCCTACCACCTGCTTCCACAATGTGCCACAATTACAATTCCATTCGTATTGTCACTAGCTCATGAAGAAGGTCTTGCATTACCAAACGGTACCGCAACCTTCATAACCTCCGCTCTCTTAAAGAAACTTCCCCCTGTAACACACTCATGTCTGTGGGGTTGTTGAAGTGCCAATCGGCAGTAAACAAAGCTGACTTCATAACTGCTTATGCCAAAACACCTGTCACTTGACATCCTGGCTCTAACTGAGACCTGGGTTAAGCCTGAAAACAGCGCTATCCCGGCTGCACTTTCAATCAACCGCACATTCTCCCACACCTCTCGTACATCTGGGTGAGGTGGTGGAACAGGCTTGCTAATTTCCAACAAATGGAAATACAACCAACTAATGCCTAATGCCAAATACAATACTTTCAAATACCATGCCATCTTGGTCACTGCACCAGTCAAAATCTGCATGACTGTCATTTATTGTCCACCAGGACAACTAGGTGACTAGATGACTTTCTAGATGAACTTGGTAACTTACTCTCCTCCATTCATGAATATGAATGTCCAACAATGGTCCCTGGTGATATGAATATCCACCTTGACTGCGCTAACTCCTCTGATTTTCTCTCACTAATGAACTCCTTTGACCTACAACTGGTCAGCAGTCCTCCAACTCACAAAGCCGGCAAAGCACTTGATCTCATCTTCACAAGAAAATGTGCTATAGAAGCCCTCTCTGACACACCTCTGCATTTTTCTGATCACTATTTCATTCAACTCAGTGCAAATCTTCCCAAAAATCCCTCTGCTTCCACCACTGTGGTTTCCCTCTGCAGAAACCTCTGCAAGCTGTCACCTACCCACTTTTCCTCCCATGTTGCGTCCGCTCACCCAAACTCCAGCACATTTTCCTCACTTGAGGTTAATGAGGCCACGTAGACCCTATGCTCTACATTGAGCTCCTGCCTGGATAGTCTATGTCCTCCATCTACTAAACCGGCTCGAGCCTCTGGGACCCACCCATGGCTTAATGATACATTTAGAGCACTATGCACCAGCCTCAGGGCTGCAGAACGGAAATGGCACAAATAAAACAAGTCCAGAAGATCTAACGAAATTTCAGGCACTGCTGTCTGCATTCTGTTTAAGCATCACTGATTCAAAAAAGGCTTTTTATACTGATAAGAGTCACAGTACAACCAACACTCAAATTATTCTTCATCTTCAAAACTCTGCTTAGCCTGGGGGGCCTCTGCCCTACGCTGGTGGGGGCTCCACTGGGGGGCTTTCTTGGCCGCCTTCTGGGCTGGTGCCCGGTCATCCCTGTGGTTGTCCTCCCGGGATCTGTGCTCGGGGGGCTGCTGGGGGACCGGGTCTGGGGGCACTCTCTGCCCTCTTCCGAGCGCTGGAGGGGGGGGCTTCGGCTGGTGGCCCCTCTGCACTATAACTAAGCACAATCGGGTAAACCTGGGCTGCGGGTTCTCACTCTCTCACACACACTCACACAGTCAGTTACCCAGATAAACGCCTCCTTAGGCTTCCGTACAGTTGCTGCACAATTCTGAGAAGTTCATTAATGTCCTGCTACCAGTGTTGTTGCTTTCGTTGCTTGTTTGTTTTTCTCTCTCCCCTGTGCCCTTTTGCAGGAGCTCCTACAGGTGTTCCGCTCGGAGTGCCCACAAGGAACAGTGTCCGGCTACCAGTGTTGCTTGTTTGTTCTTTTGTCTTCCCTGTGCCCTTTTGCAGGAGCTCCTACAGGTTCTCCACTCGGATTGCCCACAAGGAACAGTGTCCTTTTTGCAGACATAACAGCTGGTCATATGGTCTTGTTGTCTTTCTCTCTCTCCTTTCTTTTTTATTTTTTTTTATTTATTTCTTTTTTATATATATATATATGTAACGAGGTTAAAATGTGATAAGTTTCATGGTTAAAAAGTATTAATAATTTAGTTTAAGTTGTATAAATACATTTCATTTATGTGTTAATGTGTTTAAAATTGTTTAAAAGTATAAGAGTAAGTTAAAATAGGTATTTTTGCATTATTATTAATGTATTTTATTTTGAAGGTCTAAGGGAAGTGATGTGCATGTGTACTACTTTCACTTGTTTACTCCTGTATTGACGTGAGACGTGACCGGAAGTGAAGAGGTGCTATATGTCTGTTGGGTTAGCGCGAGTAAAACGACGAAGGGAAGCATGTTGGATTTGTGTGTGGTTATAATAGAGTTCCTGGACTGTTAAATCAATAGTCGCTGACGGAGACCTGTTTTGCCACATTTTCGAAGAACTCGTGGATGTTTTCAGACCGAGGACAACCCTGGAATATAACCGAGTGAGCTCCGTTTTTTTTAGTATTCGCTAGCCCGGTGAATGCTCCGCGTGTGTGACTGGCGAAGTCAACCTGACGGAAAGAAAACTATTTATGTTCCCGGTTTGGGGCATGAACATTTTCGGTAAGGAGCAAATATGTTTGACGAGTGACATATGTGGATTAATGTTTTCCCGGAGTCGGAGAGGAGCTGAGGAGAAAAGCGGACACGTGTGGCTATCAGGAGGCCCGTGAGTGTGACCCACGCCATCTTGGAAACCCCACGCTTGTTCAACGCTGTGTGAACGTCGGTGAAAGTGTGTGAAAGACAGAAAAGTAAAGGTACCTCATCGCTCTCAACTCACCCAACAGGCCTGCAACGAGTGGGGGTTCAGTACAGGACATTTGATCATTTGATTTCGTTGTTGATTGTTTAAATCTGTGCTATTGTTTAGTAAATTCAAGGTTTATTCATTCATATCTGTTTGATTATTTCCATTGCTGTGTATATGTGTATTTGAGGCTATCATCACGAGGTAAGATAAGGTAACTTTATTAAGTAGAACAAATAATTAAGGTTTTACAAATTATTAGTATTTGGGTTATATAAGAACTCAGGGGCCCTTACCTTTAGGTGGGCTACATATATATATATATATATATATTTTTTTTTTTCTTTCTCTCCCCCCTCTCTCCCTTTCTAAAGGATCTCTCTCCTTTCCACTACCCTTCCCTCCCCCTGTCCCTCTGTCAGGTTCGGCATTATTGGACATATGGAAGTTTGGTAACAAAAATGAATAAATTAAGAAGTTTTGGGTAATCAAGGGGGGCTTCTCACTAACAAAGCCTCCCTTGGCAAAGCAATTTTGCTCAGCATTGCACGGTATGCAGATTTCAGTTCTACTACCATAATGCTGAACAGGACAAGGTAAAAAAAATAATAAAAAAAAATTAAAAAAAATAAAAACTGCTTAACCCTCGTCCTCCGCCACCTGCTACTAGCTTAACGGTAGACACGTTCGCCTAATTTTTTACTGACAAAGTGGCAGCTAAAAGCAAACAGTTTACTGAACGGCCTGCACCTGAAACTTCTCACAGTACATATACAAGCAGAAGTACTACTGCTTTGTTCTCCTCCTTCGCTCCTCTCACTGAGAACAATGTGTCCAAACTTCTCACATGTAGCCGTCCTACTACATGCTTGCTGGACCCAGTTCCTACAAACTTTCTCCAGTCCATAGCTCCTACAGTAACTGCAGCAGTCACAAATGTGATCAAAGCTTTGCTGACGTCAGGCACATTTCCCAGCTCATACAAGCAAGCTTTGGTCACACCGCTGCTCAAAAAAACCTCTCTCCCACCAACTCAGGTGGAAAACCATTGGCCGGTTTCTCTACTTTCATTTCTGTCAAAGACCATTGAAAGGGCAGTCTTTAAGCAGGTCACAGACTACCTTTCACAAAAAAATCTCCTTGATACAAATCAATCTGGGTTTAAAAGTGGCCACTCCATTGAAACGGCTCTGTTGTCTGTGACAGAAGCCTTAAAAGAGGCAAGAGCGACTGCCAAGCCCTCAGTACTTATCCTTCTTGACTTATCAGCTGCATTTGACACAGTCAATCATGACATTCTTTTGTCTATACTCTCGAGCATGGGCATCACAGGGAGAGCACACTCCTGGTTTGAATCGTACTCACTGGTCGATCATTTAAAGTATCCTAGCTTGGTCACACTTCTGCACCGCACCACCTTGCCACAGGGGTTCCTCAAGGTTCAGTACTTGGACCTCTTCTCTTTGCCATATATACCACCACTTTGGCCAGTGGTCATTCAACCACATGGTTTCTCATACCACTGTTATGCTGATGATACACAGCTCTGTCATTCCCACCTGATGACCAAACGGTCTCAGCACGCATCTCAGACCATCTCTCTGACATATCAAAATGGATGAAAGCCCACCACCTCCAGCTGAATCTCTCAAACTGAACTGCTTGTCTTTCCAGCCAAACCAACCATTCACCACAATATTCTCATCCAAGCTGAATCCGTGTCTCTGACTTCAAAGGCAGTGTAAGATAGTGTGGTCTAGGGTCTTCAAAGTGAGCAAAACAAACGGCATAAATCACCAGGTTCCAGCGTTTTCTGAAGAAATTTATTTTATTTTCCTCCTCTGACATCCATCTGGTCTCTTTTTCTCCCCCCACAAACACTGTTTTTTCCTTTTAAAGCCAATTGGCAACACAGCTGCACATAATTGGGCCAAGCCACAATCAAACAGGTAACAACAGAACACAGACAAAGTCTAAACAAAAACAAGAATAATATTAATCTAATTTACAAACTCATCCTAATGAAATAATGTACAAAATAAACCCTGCCAAACCAGATAACTCAAAAGTTACTTTAAAGAAAAACAAACAAAACAATACTAGAAAACCCTCTAATTGGTAGATCCCAGCAAGGTAATCAGTGACATCATTCTGCCATTCAACAGGAAGCAATGGGCCGGCCACTCCCACACTCCTGACCTGCTGCAAAGCTACAAGGGAGAATGGTAAATAAAAAGAAACACAAATACCAAGAATCTACAAGTTCAACCAATAAACCAAAAAAAATGGTAGCTTTAAACTAAACATATAAATAGATGGAAACTGCAACACAATATCAACACAAACAAACCCGGGATAGTAAATGAAGCACGGTTGCAGTAATGTTTAAATCTAAGCATGTTAACCCATTACAAAAATAAATGTATCAAAATAATAAGGGACAAATGGTGAACATGCACTGAACCACTTTGTCACAGGCAGCAAGAAACTTGGGTGTCATCACTGATGACCAGCTGACCTTTAAAGATCACGTTGCCTCCATTTCTCGATCCTGTCGCTTCGCATTACTAAACATAAGAAAGATCCGGCCATACCCAACACAACAAGCTATGCAGCTCCTGGTGCAGTCTATGGTCATCTCCCGCCTTGACTATTGCAACGCACTCCTGACTGGTCACCCAGCCTTTATGGTAAAACTTTTACAAATGATCCAGAACTTGGCGGCGCGTCTGGTCTTCAATCAGCCCAAAATATCTCACGTCATCTGTTAATTGAACTCCACTGGTTACCTCTGGCTGCCCGTATCAAATTCAAGTCCCTGATGCTAGCCTACAAAATGCTTAAGGGTACAGCCCCCATCTTTTATTTTATTTTATTTATTTTATTTTTTTCTCCCTTGTCGTGTTTGGCATTATAGCAACAGAATTGTAATCTGAGTGCCGTGCTGTGCCCGACACTTTTGCTTTGCCAAGGGAGGCCTGTCAGGGTGAGAACCCTCCCTTGATCATCCC
>JABUIW010000186.1:73280-87988 GCA_013363375.1 Menidia beryllina | reverse complement strand
TACATCTACCATTAAACGTGCAGAATGATCACATCTTTATTAGTGGGTTAACAAAGAAAATCAGCAAGGGATCAAATACTTCTTGGACTCACTGTATTAAACCTCCAAGTCCTAATTGGTGGTGTATCCCTTTCAATCTTTAACGTGACAGAAACCGGTGCGTGATCACTAATAGTAATAGAATGGATTTTGGTGTCTGATAATTCACACACCAAAGAGCTACTAATTAAGAAATAGTCTATTCTAGAGTATGAGTGGTGCACTGGTGAAAAAAAAGTGAATTCTCTATGATTGGGATGGTGGGAGCGCCATGCATCACAAAGACCAAAATCCCCCATGTACTGCTTAACCACGTCTGTGGACTGCCATTTCCGCAGACTTCTGGTGTTGCTTAGCCTGTCTGCTTCCGAGTCTAATGCCATGTTGAAGTCCCCTCCTATGACAAGTGCGTTATCCGAGTGATCCGAGAGTGCAGTGAAGAGAGAGTGAAAGAATGAGGGGTCATCCACATTTGGGCCATAAATATTGGCAATACATAGGATCCTGTCCTGGATGGATATATTGATTATTATATATCTGCCTTCCGAGTTTGTAATTATGCTATTTACAGTGAATGTTACTTTTTTGTTTATCAGAATAGCTACGCCTCTTTGCCTAGAGTTGTAACTAGCTGCATACATGTGAGGAAACTCTGCTGTGGTCAGGGCATCACCTGCAGACAGATGGGTCTCCTGTAATAACGCGATGTCAGCCTCTAAAAGCCTCAATTCATTAGCTATTTTTAGTCTTTTCTCTCTGGACCCAGCTCCATGCACATTCCATGAAACCAACTTTAATGTGGACATGCTCCTACTCATTTAGATGAGTGGTGTTCTGAAAAAAAAGGAGAAATGCATCCAATTGCGTGCGCGGTACTGATGCTCAGCAACCTTGCAGCCTCCATTTGTGTGTGAGCCATTAGTGGTGTGTTCCCTGTGGGTGCCTTACAGGTTAATCTTGATTTTAACAAAACATGTTGAAATGCCAAAGCAGCTGGTTGGTAAAAAAAGATAGAAGGAAAAGAGAAAGGAAAAGAAAACAGTGCAAAAGAGTAAAAGTGCAGGGAAGGTTTCACCCAGTGAGGACCCGAGTAAACCATCACCGTGTAAGAGGTCGCTTGGTTAGTGAGACCGTGGCAGTCAAACTGTGGAGGTGGTGTGTCTGTTTTAACCATTCGCTGTAAAACTAAATGGAGTATTTACAGATATATCCATATATATGCAGTCTAACATGATACCTAAACGATATGATATCTAAGTACTAGAATATAAGTGAGTAGATATCACCTGGGGTTAGTATAGCCATGGGGTGGTTTCTTGGTCGCGGTAGAGTTGGCCGTTGACAAATAACTTGTCCACCGCGACGACTGCCCGGGAGCCTCCTTCGATGAACCTTTTCCGGATGGGAAACAGGACCCTCCTTCTGTCCAGGATCTCTTTAGGGAACTGGTCGTTGATGCTGAAGTCGGTTCCTCTCAGCTCCCGGCCACGGCTTCTTACCAGGACCTTCTGTTTGAAGTGCTCAAACTTGGCCACGATGGGTCTTGGCCTGCGGGCGTCGGGTCTCTTACCTCCAAGGCGGTGCACTCGGTGGAAGGAGATGTTCTTCACTGTGTCCTCCGGCAGCTTCAGATGGGTCTGGATGAAGCTTTTGATGACCAGTTCAGGGTCTTCGTCCTGCTGCTCCGGGATCCCAGCTACCACAATGTTGTCCCTCATGCTGCGAGCTTGGAGGTCCAAGATTGTCTCTTTGATTTTTTTATTTTCCTGAGAAACTCGGCTCATTCCCTCCGTAAGGGATTTCACCGAGTCCCTGAGGGTGGCGTTCTCTGCAGCTAGCGTCTCTACCTGCTGCTGGCTGAACTCCAAAGACTCGCGCAGTGCCTGAAATTCTTTATGAAGAATCTCTAGCAGGGACAGGCGGGCGTCGAAGCCGTCCAATTTGGAGTCTATTGATAGTAAAATGTCCATCGACTCTTTGCCAGCGGGAGACGTCGCACCGGGGGAGTCTTCGTTCCGGCTCCGCTTGGAGGACGTAGCTTTGCCGGCCGACGTTGGATTGGTTTTCCCCATCACGATCCGCTCGAAACACTCCTCGATGTAGTCTGCAAGGGCGTCGACACTTTCTCCACTGCTCTCCAGTTTTTGCGTTTGTTTATACCTGCGGAATATGCGTTTGCAATAAGCTAGGCGAGAATGTATTTTGACAGAATTTTCACTGAGTTGTTTACAAGCGCGCCATAGAGTTTGGATCTGCCGACAGTCTCACAAAGTCTCGCGACACTACAGCATTCTCACAGCCCCCCATCTACTTGAATCCTCTTGCAAAGGCTTATGTCACAACTCGATCACTCAGGTCATCAATGGATTGTCGTCTTGGAGTGCCTTCACCACGCTTAAGACAATCCAGACTGTTTGCATGTGTCGGTCCAAGATGGTGTAATGACCTACAAAGCACTACAGGAATAGCAGCGTCCCTGTCTGTCTTTAAGAAACTCTTGAAGACCCACCTCTTCAAAGAGCATCTCCTATCCTAATCTTAACCCGTACCTCTATCCCCCCCACAACTCCTTCCGTAGTCCCCTCTACCTCTATCTCTTGCCTTCACCACTGGCTGATCAGTGTTTCTCCTCTGTATAGCTTATTGTCATAGTGATGATAAATGGAATATTGTGTCTCCTCTGTAAGTCGCTTTGGATAAAAGCGTCTGCCAAATGCATAAACATACCATTTATACTGCAGCCCTACAGGCTTCCTTAGACGACTTGACTTTGACTGACAGCTCTGTGCTTTTACAGTACGTGGATGATCTGCTTGTGTGTGCTCCTACAAGGAGCAGTGCGCCACTGACACGGTGAAACTTCTTGAACATCTTCATGCCAAAGGTCACAAAGCCTCCCTGTCCAAACTTCAATTTGTTCAGGAGCAGGTTACTTTCCTAGGCCATGTCATCTCGCAGTCTACCAAATCCCTTTCTGATATCACACGACTCGAAAAATTCCAAAACCCGCATCACCAAAAAGCAAATTGTGTAATTTCTGGGCACTACTTATTGCAGAAATTTCATTCCAACTAATTTTTGTTGGAAAGTCCCCTCTCATCACTCATTCATGTCAAGGGCCTAGCTGCCCTGCATCCTTTTTCCAGGACTGTTGAGGCTGAGAAGGCATTTGTGCAGCTCAAACAGTCTCTTTCTCAAGCTCCGGCTTAACCCATAACTCAGCCAGAGAATCCTTTTGTTTAAATGAATTTATGAAAAGTAGGGCTTCTGTTCTTCTGCAGCATCATGGTGATCTTTCACATCCAATAGTCTATTTTTCATTTAAACTTGACCTGCCTTGTCTGCCTTCATGCTGTCGCTGCAGCTGAAAAAGCCATTTTGACCTCCAGAGACATTGTTGTCTATTCTCCCCTTACTCTCTTTGTTCCCCATGCTGTGTCTATCATTCTTTTGGAGCAGAAAATGTCCCACCTCTCTGCTGCTAGGTAGCTTAGTTACAGCACAGTGCTTCTGGACATGCCGAATGCCACAGTTAAACGCTGCACGACTCTGAATCCAGCTACTCTTCTCCCCACAGCTAAGGATGACGACCCTCATGACTGTTCTGTTACCTTGCAAACAGTTTGTACTCCTAGGCCTGATCTTCCTGATTTTCCTCTCACCAACACTGATCTAACACTGGCCCAGCAGAAGAGCTCTTCTCACCCAGATGCACCACAGAGGAAATAATTTGTGCCCATTTGTTTTCCCCCGCTCCAGAGAGAACCAAAAACTTTGCTGGATTTGTTAAAGATACCTCAAACTTTAACCGCCCTGTTGAATTGTTCTTGTAAGTAATCAACAATTAAGCCTCTCCATGCAGGAAAAGAAGATTTCACTTAAGAGTTTAGAGGCTTGAACTACAATGTGAGCAGATACTGTAACTACTAAGTTTCATTAAACTCCCCGATTTTAACAAATAAAGAGGTACAGATTTTTATCATCATTATTTGTTTATTGGCATGTTTTTATTCACAGCTACCTCCCGATGTACAAGACGTGATATTAAGAGACTGCAATCCAGAGTGGAAACAATTGAAGCAGTCATTTCAGGTATATCTTGCCATTTTTTCTTTCATTATAGAACCTATAGTTAGGGTGGACTTCCCCTAGTTGTGCTGCTATAGGCCCAGACCGCCGGGGGATTTGCCATAATGCATCGAGCTCCGCTCTCCTTTCTCCCTCTCGGTGCAAACTCATTCCATTAATGATGTTACTAACTGGACTCTCTCCCTTTCCCGTAGTCGTGTGCTTTCTCGTCCCCCTTCTCTCTCCTCCTATCACTTTCTGCAGACATTCCTGGCTCTGGATCTGGATCTGTGGTTGGGAGTCTCCTCCTATCATTTCCTGTAGGTGTTCCTAGAGCTGTGGAAGCTGGATCTGTGATTGGGAGTTTCCTGCTGCCCCCGTGTTCCTACTCTGCTACTTCTCAGCATAGTCTTATTGCTATCATAACTGCTATCATTATTATTAGTCTCAATATCATTGCCATTTTTCATCCATTATATGCGTTACTGTAGGCTGCTTCTCTCTGCTCCCTCTGTCCCTCCCTCTCTCGCCCTCTCTTTCCCTCACCCCCCAACCGGCCGAGGCAGATGGCCGCCCACCCTCACCCATGGTTCTGCTTGAGGTTTCTGCCCGTTAAAGGAAGTTTTTCCTTGCCTGTGTCGCCTAGTGCTTGCTCATGGTGGGAATTGTTGGGTTTCTGTAATTAAATTCAGAGTAGGGTCTGACCTGCTCTGTTTGGAAAACGCTGTGAGATAACCATGATGTGGTGCTATATAAATAAAATTTAATTTTCAAGTAATTCACATCTACAGATTATCATCATCATCATTATTTATCGGCATGTTTTTATTTACAGCGACCTCCTGATGTACAAGACATGATATTAAGAGACTGCAATCCAGACTGGAAACAAAGCAGTCATTTCAGGTATATCTTGCCTATTTATTATTATTAATATTGTCATATTATTTATTCTTTTTAAATTTCTACATGTATCATTTATCTATTAATTTTTCTGCGTCATTACAGAGGCTTCATCAACAATTGTTCGGATAAAAGTGACGAGGCCTCATCAAACCAGCAAATCAAGATCCTGCATGCTTCTGCAGACGTGCGAGATCCTACTGCGCACTCCGTCCAACGAAATCACAGACTTAACCAAGTAACCTCTGTACTATGGATAACAACGAAGGCAGAGTTGTTTCAAATGAAATTGTGAAGGCTGTGAATGATTTTGAAAATATTCCAAAAAAGTGAACATGGTTCAGCAGCAACAGTGTGGTGGTCACATGAATCAGGGACTTGCAGAGAGCGTTCAACAGAATCAGACAGATCGTTCAAGTATTGTTCTCCAATCCCCCACATCCAGCCAGCCTCATCAGCCTCCCCTATTGAAGCTTGCCTCCACACTTCCAAACGGTCAGAACTACAAGATCTATGCAGATAACTACTTCACCTCTGTTCCACTGGTAGTGAAGCTCCTTGAGCATGGAATCCATTATGTGTGTATAGCCAGGCAGGTGTGGCTCCCCAGCTGCAATCTTGAAGATGAGAAGAGCTTGAAGAAGAAGGATAGAGAAAGCTTTGACTACAGAGTGGAGGGGACACACAACATCTGCGCTGTGAAATGGTATGACAACAGGGCAGTCACACTTGTGTCATCCTTCACTGGACCAGAACCTGTTCAGGAGATTCAGCACTGGGACAAAGCCACCAAAACCTACATTGACGTTGAAAGACCTTTCATTGTGGCTACCTACAACAAATACATGGGAGGTGTGGATTTGTTGGACTCGTTTACAGCAAAATATAAGTTCACCCTAAAATCCCGGCGTTGGTACATGTACATCATCTTGCACACCATCCCCCTCACTGTGCCAAAGAAGGAGATGCTAAACATGAGGAAGTTCCAGGCACAGCTAGCATCCTCTCATCCTGGTAAGAATCCATTTCTGCTATTAGCCATGTTTTACAAAATCTGCATGCATTTTTGTACATAAATTTATTAATATTGATTCTCCTCTTTTCAAATCAGATGGACACAACACAACTCCAAAAAGAGGATGTCCATCATCAGGCAGTGGGAACCCCGATGCAGCAGGGAGTCCTTTGAATGCTAGGAAGAGACCATCCTCAGATGATGGGAGTCCAAATTGTCCCTCCAAGAAATCATGTGCACACCCCCCACTCGATGTGCGCAAGGACCTCACTGGACATTTCCCCATGAAGGTCAAGAGAGGACGTTGCAGACATTGAAGTAAAGGGTATATGAATACCCATTGCAGCAAGTGCGATGTTCGCCTCTGTTTTTCAGAGGAAAGGAACTGTTTTTTTTCATGTTATACTGTTCTGGGATAAAAGCAAAACCCTGCAAATAAATCCATAGTTCTGTATTGTTGTTCAGACAATGAGTACAAATACAGGAAATTCTGCTCCCCATTTGGCCCAATGTAGCAAAATTTTTGTAAAAACCTACTTAAACATCACATTTTTGAAAAGACTTCATTTTCAGCCTCAAACACCTCCTACAACAACATCCGAGTAGTTGAATTTTTTTTTTTTTGCGTTTTTCTATATTTGAGTTTTACAGAAGTCCTACCCTTAGTCGGTACTTCTCTGCAAGACGCTATCAATCTGTCCTTAACAGGCTATGTGCCACAGTACTAAAGTAGCTGTTATTAAACCTCTTAAAAGACCCTAACCTCGACCCAGATGTTTAGCCAACTATAGACCTATATCTAATCTTCCATTTATCTCCAAGGTCCTGGGGAAAGCAGTAGCCAAACAGCTGTGTGACTATCTACATAGCAATAGCTTCATTGAAGATTTTCAGTCAGGATTCAGAGCTCATCATAGCACAGAGACAGCACTGGTGAAAATGACTAATGACCTCCTAACTGCACCAGACAAAAGACTTGTCTCCGTATTGGTTTTACTAAATCTTAGTGCCATTTTTGACACCATTGACCAGCAGATCCTATTACAGAGAGTGGAACATTTCATTGGCATTAAAGGAGCCGCCCTAAGTTGGTTTAGGTCCTATTTATCAGATCAGTTTCAGTTTGTGCATGTTAACGATGAGTCCCCCATGCATGCCAGAGTTAGCTATGGAAATCTGTTCTCGGACCAATCATTTTTAGTGTATATATGCTTCCTTTAGGTAATATCAGGAAACACCATCAACTTTCATTGTTATGCAGATTATACTCAGATATATCTATCGATCAAGCCAGATGACACTCAGTTACCTAAGCTTTAAATGTGTCTTCAGTATGTTAAAACCTGGATGACCTGTAATTTTCTACTGTTAAACTCAGATAAAACTGAATTGTTCTAGGGCCTAAGCACCCCCGTGTTGCGTTATCTAGAGATAAAATTTCCCTGGATGGCATCGCCCCGGCCTCCAGCACCACTGTGAGAAATCTTGGAGTCATCTTTGATCAGGACATGTTGTTTAACTCTCACATTAAGCAAATTTCAAGAACCGTCTTCCTTCACTTACATAATATTGCAAAAATCCGGAGAGCAAAAAGAGTGGAGGTGGGACTATAACAGAAATGGAAACCTACATCAACTTGTAAAATTTGGGAAATTAACCATCTCTGTCCTGAGCACATGCATGATGCCTTTCGTCAGAGCTTATGCTGCGCTTGTGACAGTTCAGCATTTCAAAATGTTGACAGGGATGACAGTGACAGCCCAGTCTTAAAGCTAATGAAAACCATCATTACCGATTGTTTGACCCCATATACACAGAGGGCAGAGCTGCTTAGTGGAATGTTTGAAAAGACTAAGTTGAGGATCTGGTGACCATCAAATTGATTCCCAGTGGAATTTCTCCACTATCATTGGAAACATTTCAAGCATTTCTCTCAAAATTCTGCTCCTAAGAGTACTGCAAGCTAAACAAAGGAACAACAAGGGAGGTACCATTTACAGTGACATTTCTGTCCTAATGGAATCTGGCCTTGCTCAGCTAGGCACGTCAGTGTAAAACAGACTTGTCCTTTCAGTGATTCTCTCTCTTTGCTCACAGAATGAATCAATATACACAATCTCACCTGATTAAGATAATGTTGGTCTGATGGGGGCCTGTCCTAGCAGCTCCGGGTCGAACTGTTGTTTTTTTATTACGTTTGCTGTTCATTTTTTATATTAATTTTCTAACCGTCATGCACATCTCCACAACGCACGACGTCGAGGTGCTTTTGTGACAAATTGGTCACCATTACTTTTACTGCACTTGGGTCTCTTCAGATCACTTGGAGCTATGCCAGCTCCTCTCATTGGCATAGTTTACACAGGCAAACAGCTGATGGCCCTGATGTACACCTCCCTCTTGCCCAGAGAGAGAGTCACCATACCGGAGGAGCTAAAGAAGAGACGGCGAGGCTGCAGAGCAGGACTGAAACGGAGGATGGAGAAGAGGAAGTTTAAGTCCTGCACCCTTGCAGTCATCACTGGAAACATGACGTAGTTGGCTAATAAAATGGACAAACTGCAAGAGATCGCCAGGACACAGGAGTACAGAGAGTCCAGTATAACCCTGGGCACGTCTCAGAAAAAGAGCGGATCAGCAGCCCAGACATCGAGCTCATCACCTTTGTCCATGTTATTTGCTGAGGGAGTTTCAGTCTCATCGCCATCACTGTTTACATTGCTCCATCCGGAAAAGCAGAAGCAGCGTGTGACGCCATCCACGCTGTGACTGCAGGACTACAAAATAAACATAGGGACTTCGTCACAGGTGACTAAGCATGTCTGTCTCCTAATCTTCTCACACTTTGTAAAACGCATTGGGTTCTGCAGTGACCACACCATCTCAAAATCAGAATCAGAAATACTTTAATAATCCCAGAGGGAAATTATTTTTGTTACAGGCTCCATAAGCAAAACAAAGGCATATACATATATACTAGGGATGGTAATCTTCACCACCAAGGCGATACGATACACATCTCGATACACAGCCAACGATTCGATACATTCACGATTCATGGAATTTCTAGTGATAAGATTCGATACGATTCTCCAACCTCCTGCGATCCGGTGCGATACAGAACGATCTAAATTTAAAATGCTGCGATACGATACAATACGATGCGATGCAATGCAGAAGAAAAGTACACCATGGACTACATAGTTCAAGTTATGGCACGCAAGCTAACTGTGCCTTTTATTTTGAAACAAAGGAAGTGCAACTTAGAGAGTGATTGTCTCTCTGAAACTTTACAAGTGTAAACTTCAAACAAAAATAAGATGTAAATGTATTATCTCTGTTTCGTTTTCCTCCATGCTAACGTGGTTTCTAGCTTGCCGCCTCTGTCCTCTTCGAAAGCAAGTTTAGACCCTCCTACTCGCGCGAGGCTTGAGTGGCAGAGAGACTAGCATGCACGCAGTAGGCAGGCAACAGGGATGGAAAGAAACGCAACTAAAACTCAAAGACACGTTTCTAAAAAGTTATAATAATAGAAGATAATAAATCGGTTTGTATCGATGCAGGTAGTTTTGATACGATGCATCTCGAGTTTGTGCGGTTTTTACCGATGCAGACGTTTGCAAATCGATGCAACCGTATCGCACAGGTCGTTCCGATGTTCCGATACGCATCGGTAAATCTTGCCATGCCTAATATATACATGTCTATACATATATATATACAAAATTCCTCATAAATATAGCTAGATATATACATAAAAAACCATATGTGTATATGTAGGTCAAAATGAGAGGTGGATAGTGTCAATGAATAAAATACAGAGGTCCGCTGCTACCAAAACAACAAACCATGGGTAACCAGCAATCTGAAGGCCCTTCTTAACCAGAAGGGCCTTAAGCGACGGGACAGAGCAGAACAAATGGCTTCAGAGGGAGTTCAAACAATATCAGCGAGAGCAAGGGCAACAACACCAGGGACATCTGTAGTGGGATAAGAGATCACCATCTTCCAGCAGAGAATCACCACACCTTGCTCACTCTCACCACAGACTTATCACACTTCCTGCCCCAGGACGTACTCCCATCTCCCAAAGCTCCCCATCACCTCTCTGCACCAACCCACCAGTGAGATATCCCCAACCCCCAGTCTGGACTCTACATCACAGCCAGCCAGGGGAGGAGAGGGCTGGAGAGGCTCAGAGGAAACCTGCTGGACCGGACCACATCAGCCCACGCTTGTCAAAGGCATGTTCCAGCCAGCTCTGGAGTTCTCCAACACATCTTCAACCTAAGCCTTCACTTTCAGAGAGTTCTAGTGCTTCGGAAGACATACTGCCAGTCAATTATTTATATGCATTTATTATACTTATACCGTGTGTATGCTCTGTGCAGGAACAGTTACCGCTACAGGATTGGAAAAATAGCATGGATTGAAATGGACCTTGCAATCGCAACTCAATATCCTTTGAGTGAACTTCCCTCCATTGCGGTTGTCCAGGGAAAGAAGGTTAATTTGAAAAGAGTCCTCGCATTTAAAGGAACCTTTATCAGAGACTGCCTGGGACATTACACAGCATCCTGCCATGCTATGTTATGCTATGTGGGAGCTTCATGATGACATGATAAAGTTGTTAAAACAGTGTCTTAAAAAGCAAAAACACAACCACATGCTTTATTATACACAGAGTGAGACTATTGCTGTGAAAAGAGAACAAACAATTACTTATTCTCCTTTCAAAGTATAATGTTTATGATATTTTCAGGCAGTATTTTTCATGTTTGAGCATAGAAGTCATTACTTTGAACAGACAACTTTTATTGTCCCCCTGTTTTTCAGAGAAGACTTAAAAGACTTACCTTATATCCTTTCCTGCGTTGATAAAATCCAACAACTGCTCACTGACTGAATTGCAGACCAGAAAGTGCTGGAACACAACTGACGCAGATCAAAACAATAATTGCAGCTTGCAGCAGGTGGAATCAATGTCACCTAATTAGAGGAAGTCATGTGATCGCCTGGAAAAACTGATGGATTAGGACCACAAAAATAAATGAAGTAAGACTAGATTTAGGTGATACGTTTTCGAAGGAAAATCTAAAATGAGAAGTTGCCAGATAATATTTCGGTATCCAAAATTCCCCTTAAGAGTCATAGTGCCGTCACCAATTGGTGACGGCACTAATTTTGTTGGCAATGTTAGAATTGGGCTATAATGACTTATTTTAGCATTGTCTGCTATAACATAATCTATGTGAATTTCTGATTACTTTTCCTGTTTCTTTTTATAGTGACACTATTTCTTAGGCTAATTCATTTTAGCTTGCCTCAATTGCTAGTATTTTGTAGTTTTCACCTGTTTCATATTAAAAATGTGTATCCATTTACAGCCTAGACATCTTTTGTTGTGTTCTCTGAATAGAAGTTACTTTTAGTGTAATTATCAGCCTGTAACGGTAATGTTAAAGCCATGACCCAAAACAGTGACATAGTAACAAATAGTTTTATTTAATATCCTGAAAAGCAGTCCAGCCAAACTCAGTTCTTAGAGGGGGGTCAGGCTTAATAATCTCATGATCCAAAATGTAACAGTCCACAGATGGTCCAGGGTCAGGAACAGGAGAATCTCAGGTCCAGAAAATCCAAAAGGCGTCAGACTTAAGAGGGTCAGAGGTGCAGCATCAGAAAAAGGCAAAACACAGTAATCGTAGACAGAATGGGTCAGAACACGGATTATCACTTGGTGCTTGAAGATGCTTGAACACTGTGGCAAAGGAAGACAATCTCACACTGAGCAGAAGAGAGGGAGTTTAAATAGGAGCTGCACAGGTGAGGGCAATTATTAATCAGGCAGGAGACAGATCTGTACCAACAAGTTAAACCGGAAATCATGACACAGTAGTTTTATAGTTCACCAGTTGTTTTTGTATGGTGGTTGTACGTAATCAGTTAGATAATGGCTGTCAGACTTAAACTTTCAAAATATGATATGATTGTCCAACAAAGGGCTGAAACAAAGGGAAATCAGCTCTTTACTGACTTCATGTACACATTTCTGATGAGAGAGCTGATGGATGGAAGCATCACCCGTTTCCCATGACCAAAATAAAAACACTTTCTCTCTTATTTTTTACCGTTTATAATCCTAGGATAACATTAAGCTTCCCGCACAAAAAACACTTCCAACAAAAAGTTGCAATTTACATTTCAAGTCATTCACCACATCTTTCAAACAAATGATATTTTACCAAGTCTTACTCTTGAACAGCAGACTTTGGGGACATAACCACCAGTGGCGGCCGGCCCATAGGGGGCGCTCGGGCGCTGCCCCCCCCCTAGATGTGGGGGGGTAAAGTTATAACATCCATCCATCCATCCATCCATTATCAATACCGCTTATTCCCTCATGGGGTCGCGGGGGGGAACTGGAGCCTATCCCAGTGGTCAACGGGCGAGAGGCAGGGTACACCCTGGACAGTCCGCCAGTCCATCGCAGGGCCACACACAGGACATACAAGGACAAACAACCACTCACACTCACATTCACTCCTAAGGGCAATTTCCCCAATCTCCAATCAACCTAACATGCAGGTTTTTGGACTGTGGGAGGAAGCCGGAGAACCCGGAGAGAACCCACGCAGACACAGGGAGAACATGCAAACTCCACCCAGAAGGGCCCTGGTTCCCCCGGGATTCGAACCCAGAACCCTCTTGCTGGGAGGCGACAGTGCTAACCACCACACCACCGTGCCGCCAAGTTATAACATATATATTATAATATTTTTTTTTTTAAGTATTATATTATCAATGTCCGTTTTACCTAATAGTATGTGGCTACATGTAATATGAATTATTAAACAACACTTCCACCAACTGACTCTCATTCAACGGTGCATTTCCACCCACAGAACGTGTCGTTTCTCTTCTGCGGCACTAACCCCAAGCGCCCCAGAAGTGCAGCGAAATAACCAATTGAATAATGTTGCTAGGGAAGATTAATAAATATTTGGCCAATCAGCATCGCTGATATTAATGGCTTTAATTAAGTAATGCTACCATAGATATATAGCTAGTGGTCAGTCAGGCAGTGACATAGAGATGACAACAGTTCAAGAGCAGCTTTCACACAATTCAGCGAGAGCTTAACGGAGTTCCCCTTTCGTGAGAAGGACGATGGTGTAAAAAATCAATGTAAAAGAGCTGGGACCTGACAAGCCCGAAATAAATGTAACGCAGCGAACCAATGAAAAAGCTAAGTCCTACAGCCGCCCGTTTAGCAGGGGTTGGTTCCAGCGTAAGTCCTGGCTGACAGCCGGTGGGACGGCCAATGCACTTTTATGTTTTTTCCGCATCCTTTTTAAAAGTGACCCGAGTGATTTAACGTGGACAGACAGACTTAGAACACCTCTCTGAACCATTAAGAAACATGAAAGATCACGAGTTCATATGGAAAACTATGTTAAGATAACCGTGTTAAGCTAACCACTTGTGTGCTACTTTGTGTGGTTGGTGACAAATAGTGAAACTGAGTACTTGTACTAAATTCTTCTTGTCTTCGTCTATGTTAGTCATACTTTCAGTTTTTCTTCGGGTCAGACAACAATAATCCACAAGAAATGTTTACCTTGTTGACATGTTTCGGCTGTACCTGCAAGCCGTCCTCAGAACTGTCACCGGTGGAGTGAGTGACGTGCCATTAACAGCTGCTGTTACTTCCTGTAGGCGTGGCCTACAGGAAGTGAAACTGAGTGTTGTATTTCATACTGTTCCATAAGACCTAATATAGCTTTAAATGGTTAACTGTATATGTAAACTGCTGATTCTGATAAGGGAATTAAATGCTTATTGTGGAATTGTAGTAATTTTCCAACTTTTAACTTGAATGCATGTACTGAATGTACTACATGTACTAAATGTCAGTTATTTAAAAATGACACATTTCTCTCTCTCTGCATCTCAAGGTAATTCTGTTATAAAAACTGTCGATGCCTGGCTCTCCAATGCTGCATTTTGTTCCTCTTTCTAAGCCTTGGAGATTGTAAATCTGCCCATTAACAATGCTTTTGCTTATATTCTTTTGCTTATATTCTTATATTGTTATGATTCTCCATAATTGTGTTGCCTGGACTCAATTACTCCTTCTACAGTCATCCCGGAGCCTTCATCTTCCTCTCCATCATTCTTCTCCATCATTCAATCCCCTCCCTGTTGTAGTCCAACTACAGATACCCCTCTTCATGGACTGGTTCACTGACACCTTTTCTTAAGTTGCTACACGTGCTGGTGCTGAGTTGGTTTGCTGGATCAGGGTTTACAACCTGGACAGTGAGTGGTCATTTGCCTGAACAAACCAAATCTAATTGGAAATTAAATTGTTCCAGTTATGTTTTTTTTGGCAGTGTATATTTGTTCGATCTGATTCAGCTGTTCATGCAAGAAGCCTTTGGCACTCCAGTATCTATAGTTAAACGCTACCAAACAATTAGACATTAAATATATTACCGAAGTAATATCTGAATGTTATATAAATATCATTTGATGTATTAACCACAGTGTGGATTAAAGAGCATCACTTCAGAAAGTTGATCTTTATGACCCATTCAGACTGCAAGGTACACAGGGACAGTGTTCCTGCCCCTTCCATCCATCCATCCATCCATCCATCCATCCATCCATCCATCCATCC
>JABUIW010000186.1:59715-73270 GCA_013363375.1 Menidia beryllina | reverse complement strand
TCCATCCATCCATCCATCCATCCATCCATCCATCCATCCATCCATCCATCCATCCATCCATCCATCCATCCATCCACCCATCCATCCATCAATCCATCCGCAGTTCAGGTTTTGCTGTGTGTGACACCAACCCAATCTACCACACCTTTGCTTTTGCATGCTCGTTAGCTGAAAATATAAACATAAAAAACATTAGTGTGCCTTTAATGATTAATACTGCAATCATGTCAATTCTCTTAAAGGGTTAAAAAGACTAATTCAATTCAAATTAGCTAGTTCTTTTATAAAGGTTCTTGTTTGTAAGAGTGATGTTTAAGAAATGTGGGGAGATATGTTGCTGAAAAGACCCCAAACCAACAGACACCGGCGTGGCCATCCTGTTCCCAAACAAAATAGTTTAATGCTGTACAGGTCAGTAGAAATGTAAGTTAAAAACAACTCACTTCTTTCAATTTTTCCTCTGCGGAAAAGAGGAAAAAAAATCTAAACAGAACCTGAGGATTCTTTTGTGATTGTGGCTCACTGGATCGGTCGGAAACCTAAATCTCAATCCCTCATTTGATGAACTGTCTCATATTAAGTTAAGCCCGGGAGGATTCCAATACAAACCGTAAACAAGTTAAGACCAAGTGCCAAGAATTTGGGCTTAGCTCTGACTTTGGTTAAACAGGGAGTGAGCACCCTGGCCAAATGATTTTGCCACCACGTACCCCTGCAGCATCCGTACTGAATCCCTCAGGAAACAGTTGTTAGCTTTTTGAAGTCTATAAAACCCATGTAGACAGGATGGTCCCACTCACTTGGTGAGCTAACGCACTGTGAGATAGTGAAGCGGTGTGGCATTCCCATTCATGTGTAGAGAGTTGAAAATGTGCTTCTCCACACCCAGCTAGGAAACGCATTTGAAGTTATTTGCTATGCTTTTGTTCAATATCAACGATACGTTGATACTGATAGTTTGAGTATAGTTCCCACTTGAAATGTACATATTCCTACAGTTCAAATTATTTTAACCGTACCATATGCCAGCTTCTGCTTCCCATGTTCAGCAACTTTTTTAAAGAGTTTGCTTGTGCAAAAATAGTGCATATTTCTATACATGATTTGGTCTAATTCATACCTCTTGGGTAAATAAAGATCACTTTGGCGCTCTGTTTCATTGCCCAGTTTTTCCTTTTGATTAACTGGAGTAAAAAAATTATTTTAGTCACCAAGGATCCATTTTCCACCAGTTTCCTGACAAGTAATAAGAATCTTGAATCAGATAAATTTACAGGTGATCCTGTTTTTAACGTAGAAGATTGCCGTTTCCTTAATCTAAACCCGGCTATCACTTAAATAACTCTTTTAAAGATGATCAGTGGTGTGACTGGCAGAATCGTTGCGATCGTAACGGCATTCAAATGTTATACATTTTGTTTGTGCTCAAACACAACTGCAGGTGAGATGGTCCCTGCGTGAGTTGGAAATAACTTGGATTCTATGATTAGTCAGTTTTTCCAAGTCAGTGATCAGCCGTAGCAGACGCGGACTCGGCTCATAGACGACCAGGCTTTGATCATTCGGGTCAGGCCAGTGGAACGCATCCAGGACCTCCAGAGACTTGAGATGCTGTAGCTGCTGCAGACACAGGAAGTCCTCGTCCGACACACGTTGATGCCTAAGAGAAAGAGAATGGAATAGGTTGCCATGAAATAAGATCAGATCATCTTGATATGAAACAGAAAAGGTATGTCAGAAGGTTGTACCATGTAGTGAGGTTTAACCTGAATCTTAATGCTAGGGCACATTCACTTATACCAGAATGTATTTCTGTGTAATAGTAGTATCGATACCATTACATTTGTTTCAACAAGATTCACACATTTGTTTGCATCGAAATCTGGAATTGAAACCCTAAGAACCAATCCTCTCAGTCCCACTGCACCGCTGGGTGCAGCATTCTTGAAATGCAGATATTCTTCGGCATCATTTCATTTCTCTGTTGTGAGAGTCACGCCCTCATGCCGGAGGAGTACAACTCCACGCCGAGATGAATCATTATCTTGGATGGCAGTGGGAGGCTCTTCTCCAAGTTTATGGAGAAGCCAAGATCTCACAGGTGAGCCACCAGTTTGAACTGGTACAGCGTCCCCTGAAATTAAAAAAAGCAGGTACTTCCTGTGCTTCTGAATGATCAAGACGTGAAAATTTCCCAGGTCGATGGAGGTAAACCATCCACTCTGATGAACTCACTCCAGAACCTGTCTGACTGTAAACATGTGAAACAATCTTTTCACAACATATTTGTTGACCTGCTGCCAGAGAAGCTTATGCTCATGATGCCGGATCTATCAGCAGCATTAACACGGTCAGCCACTTTACCTATACTCTCAAACATGGGCTTCACGGATAAAGCGCCTTCTTGTTTTGAGTCTACCTCATTGGACAATTGTTCAAAGTGTTCGTGTTGGGTCAAACACCTGCAGATCACTGTCTTAACAAAGAATCTTGGCTGGAGCCTCTTGTCATGTGCACCACCTCGTTCGGTCTGAGCATCCGCTCTCATGGCATCATGTCACATGTGTTGATGCAGATGATACCCAGGTATCTATCTATACCCAGTATCTGTCATTTCCACCACAGGACTCCACAGTCTCTGTGTGAATCTCAGACTGTCTCACTGACAGATCCATATCTCCAACTCAACCTCTGATACAGAACTCCCGCTCTTCCTGGCAAAACAAACCATACAACCCAGCATCTCTGAAATGTCCACTCTGTACTATCACTTGTTTCTTCTAATATTGCAACTTTGGTGTCCTGATTGATGACATCTGACCTTCCCTGAGCATGTGGCCAGTTTTCCTGCTGTGCACTATTCAACATAAGGAGATCAGGCGGTCCCTGAACAACCAGCCACCCAGCTCCTGTTACAGTCCCTGACTGCTGCAACTCCCATCAAACAGAACCTCTGATTGGGTCTCTTGATGGGCCTCCTGACGAGTCTGGTAATAGTTGTCCTAACGGACCTAACAGCATCCTGGTTGGTGTGATTTAATCACTGCAGATGCTCCAGAATATGGCGGTATGCACGGGTCAAATACAAATCATCTATGCTGGGCAACAAAGTTATCTCTGGGTCTTTTCAGTGCTCATTCATACCTAGGTTAATCCCCCCCATGAGAGCAGCTCTGCAGGCTATTACCATTCACGGTTCCCTGTTGGTGGAATAACATACTAACATAAGTGCTAACAGAGTAGGTGTCCCCTTCTTCTGGAGCTCCTGTTTTCAAAATATCTCCTCTAAGAACAAATTAACCACCCAGAACAAATGAACCACCCAGTGTCACGTTTATCCAACACCCAAGGGATTGAATCAATGCAACTAGAATTCTTTTTGGATCTCCTAAAGGCGTCAGTTCTAAACTATATGGTGGGGAGGATCAATTTATAATCGGAGGGGTTTTTTTACAGTCTGAACCCCCCTGACCAATCAGAGCTAGTCATTCTCACCTGTAGATTGTAGTCCCAGCTGTGAAGCTTACTAACGAGGAGAAAAAAATGCTGCACTGTACGCACTAGAGGGTGTTACCATGGAACAGCCCATTCCTGTTTGAAGTGTTTTTCCAGTTTGACATAGATGGCCTCCTTTCCTCCTCTCAAACTTTTCCACGAGGGAACTTTGCACAGACTGTGTACTGTGTACACCTGATCAATCATAAATCTTTTGTGGAATTCAGGTCTAACGTCATTTACTGCAATGAATATACTGTCAGATAGCTTGTTTGTTTGTGCACTGATGGCTGCATGCAGGAATTAGCTAATGGGTGAACATACTAAGTGGGTACAAACTCTGTGGGAACTTCCAAAAGTAGTTTGAAATTCCTGTTGGTGGAATAACACAATACATGCTACCAGAAGAGGTGTCCCCTTCTCTACCTTTAAGAAGCTGCTGGAGCATCATGGAATTCAATTCTTGCGCAATGTCTCCTCACAATTGCATAACACATGCACACACTACCTCTTACATCCGTAATGGTAAATATTTCATTTGTCACGTGTTGCTGTTTAAATGAGCAACATGTGACATTCCATCTCTGTTGATGGAATGGTTGCACTCTCGCTTTGTAAAGGTCTGTTTGAACAAAGCTGTGATCTCTTGACTGGTGAATTTCCACCAGCCCTTAGTGTGCCGCCTGGTTTGTACACACCACACCTTTAAAGCTATATCCTGGATGTTTTTATTGATCTGTTGAATTGACATTGCAATAGCATGACCCGGCTTCACACTGGATTTTCCCCAATCCCGTTTCCACAACCTGTATCTCCTCCCCGTTGCTTCGAAGAAACTCCAGTTACTTGAGTCGATCAAAAATCTTTCCTGGGAAGGATCCAAAAGGTAATTCGGAGCATATTTTGAGCAGTTATTCCTTGTCTGACAAAGCTTAGCCAATGTATACTTTACAGGCCTGCTTAGTATCAGGGTGAGCTGGCTGCTGTAAATGCTCCTGCTCCTCAACCCTGAGTTTTCCCTCAGACGTTGAGTCTGGAGATCACTAATGTTGCCTTGAATGTTTTTTTTCCATCAAAATTGAGGTAGTTCCTTTGGTGAGGGATTTCTCTAACTCTTAGCAGGCTGCGATATCCAGTCAGAAACTAAAAACACATAAGATAAAAATCCTTATGCTCTGAAACACCTGCCTTTAAAATAAACTCTCATAGTAATACAGTGGTCCATCATCTATCGCAGGGGTTAGTTCCAGATGCCCCCACAAGGTAACAACCTAGTCCTCACACCTAGTTGGTGTCCTCCTGCCCATCAGCAGTCTAGATGCGCTTGCATTGTGTGTGTTTTTGTCCATTTATCTGCTATATGCTGCAGATTTTATTTCCATTTAATAGCATTTAATATAGTTGTATTTTTACTTTTTATTGTTTTCAAGGTTTTTGCTTGAAAATACTTATTCTACCCCCAAATAATAATAATAGAAAAACTCTTATCTGCCAAAAAATCTCATTATCAAAGCCAAAAATGAATGACAATTAAATGTAAACTGAGATATAGCGAGGGACTACTGTATGTATACATATATTTTTTAGATGTATTTCTTCATTTCAAAGAAGTACATTAGAATGCAAAACAGATGGAGGGAGGCACTATGTGAGTGGCTTACCTAATCCTTAGTGTTTGCAGATTAGGAAACAGCTGTGGGAGAAGCCCGATAAGGTTGGAGGAGGAGCTCCAGGGCTCCAGATGCAGGTGTTGAAGATGAGGAGCTCTAAGTGAGACCACCCGCAGGTCTTCTGGCTGAAGATCAACACAAAGAGTGAGGCTGAGGAGTGAGGATGGCATGAAGTCTGCATACGCTGCCAGAGGATGTCCTCCTATACCACAAACCACAAGTTCAAACAACTTCAAATCATGGCACCCTGACTCTGTGGCAGGGGAACACAGATGTGCCTACATATGCAACAGTCTATGTATGACAATTAAAAGACTTGGAAGAGTCGATTGGGAGGTGAAAAATGCTGAAAGTCGCTTAATATTTAGGTGAAGACTGACTGCTGAATGGCAGGTAAAATGAGAGTTTAAAACAGAATGAGAGTTTAGGCCAGCTGAAAGAAGCTGAACAGGAATTAAAGAAAAAAGGCTGGCAGAAAGTTATTACTGCATTAACATGTCTGCAGAAATCATTACATCCCATACTTGTTTATAGAAAGACTGTTCACTGTTATACAGTTATCAATGTCAGAGTCCTACGAAACAATTTCAGGGTCTTTTATGTTTCGTTAGAAGCAAATGTTTGAAAGAGAAAAAAGGATACCTGAGTGAGAATAAGTCAAAGAAAAGATTTTGAGATTTGTTTTCTGATTTAAAAAAACCTAAAAGCTGAAAAGTGGAGAAACAAATTCTAATACTTGAAGAATGTTATGTCAGAGGGAATTTTGAAAGGTGAAACTCTTTGGATTAAGTTTCAAAGTTGAAGATCAAAGTTTGGTTTTTGGTTGGAAAGCGGATGTTCTCGCGGACGGACATTTGTCCCCGGAACGAACCGTTTCCCCCATCGTGGTTACTGAACAACGGGGCGGGCGTTACCGTGCACGCTGAGGCTGCGGAGCTGCGGCAGCGATCTCAGCCAGGTCTGCAGGTGACAGGCGGGTCCGGGCACGGAGTACAGGTGGTAGACGGAGAGGCTCTGCAGGTGGGACAGGGGCCGCAGGACGTCCGGCGTCACCGCCGCGTCGTAGTCCAGCAGCTGCAGGTCCCACAGCTGCAGGGGGCCGCCGCCGGCATCTGGGGAACACGAGACGCCCGCTGTAAGTGTCAAGAAGGTGGATCTTGATGGAGGACTCAGGCTCGGAGATGCAGAAAATAGGGTTTTATTGTAACAAAAACAGGTTCAAAAACAGGGCTGTGGCAAAACTATGAGCAAAGTAACAAAGCAGGGCTAACAAAACTGTGGCAAAGTATCAAAACAAGACTGTGGCAAAAGTACAAACGAGATTAACATGGCAGTGGTCAAACAAGGCTATGGCAAAGTAGCAAAATAAAGATTAACAGACCTGTGGCAAGGCTGTGGCAAAACATGGCTATGGGAAATAATCAAAACCTTACATGACGTGGGGGAGACGAAAGACGAGAGACGAACGACGCAAACGAACTGGCACAGGACATGGGAAACGAGGACCATTTAAACACATGAGGGAGGCGAACCCCAGGTGTACACAATAGGTAATCAACACATGACGAGACACCAGACATTCCCCCAGACGTGACAGTAAGTGGACTTTTGGTGGACTTAGAATCTGGTGTGCCGGCAGAACTGGCATGGGAGAGTTCTGTCTGTTCATGCTTTTGTCAAGATATGGTACAAGATATGGGTAAAAGCCAAGTTTCACACAGTGTACAAACCCCCCCCCCCCAGGAGCGAAGTTTGAGATCCCTGTCCTATACTGCTTTTCTTTGGCCTCTAGTTCCACAGTGAGGAACCTTTCTAAACAGAATCCGTATTCTGACTCTCACGTCAAACAGTTTTCTGTAACGGTGGAGCAGAAAAGTGCTCCTGTTTCCTCTGGGTTGGACTGCTGTAGTTCTTTATCCGTGTTCTTGTCACATCTGGGGAATGTCTGGTGTCTCATCATGTCTTGATTACCTATTGTGTACAACTGGGGTTCCCCTCCCTCATGTGTTTAAATAGTCCTCGTTTCTCATTGGTCCTGTGCCAGTGTGTATTTCGTCATTGTTTTGTCCTTCTGCTTTCACCATGTAAGGTTTTGATTTTTGTCACAGCCATGCCATAGTCTCGTTTACCGTTTTTTGTCATAGCCATGTTTTTTCACAGTCATGTTAATCTTGCTTTGATATTTTGCCCTAGTCTTGTTTTGATACTTTGCCACAGTTTTGTTAATCTTTATTTGCACTTTGCCATAGTCTTATTTTTGCCACAGCCATGCCACAGGCTTGTTAACTTTATTGCTTTGATACTTTGTTCATAGTTTTTTCACAGCCTCGTTTTGAACTTTGTCAGCATCCACTCCGTTTGAGTGTGTTTTTGTTCAAATAAACCCTTGTTTCTGAATCTCCGCGACTGAGTCCTCCCTAAGATCCACCTACGTGACAGTTCTGTCCCCAAAAAGCCTCCAGATGATCCAAAAGATCAACCTTTGCCTCATGTACATTTAAACAAAGTTTCAGTAACAAACTGTTGTAAGCCGACAGACTTATGAACGGGTAAAACCATGCTTTGTACATCAGGTTCCGGAGGTGTTTTTTTTACCTGTGTGTTTACCTTCATCGTGGGCCGGTCTGAAGAAGTCGTGGGACAGTGTTCTGTAAGTGATCATGGTCCAGGACAGCTGCCTGAGGCCGGTCAGTTGAGCGAGGACGCTGCTGAGCGCGGGGGTCCTCAGGCTGCCGTCGTGGTGCAGCAACAGGGAGCTGAGAGAGGTCAGCTGGGCGACGCTGGCCAGTAGGTGGGAACTGCAGTAGGTGGGACGCCGTGCAGGTGAGCTGCACGTTGCACAAGCTGAGCTGCGTCAGCCGGTGGCTCAGGGCCGACAGGAAGTTCAGGTCCATCAGCGGCTTGGAGCAGGAAGTCACCGACAGGCGCTGGAGCTGACCGAACTGCCTCAGCTCCTGGATGCTGCCTTCCCTCCAGCCGTCCAGTCTCAGAGCAGTAAGGGACGCCAGCCAGGTGGACAGCTGCTTCAGATCCTTCCTCTGGCCCCCGCGCAGCGACACGACGCGCACGCGCCTCTGCGCCAGGCTGCGCCAGAAGGAGCGGTCGTACCGGGCGAGGTCTCTCAGCACGACGCCAAAGCCCCTCCAGAGGGGGCCGGCCGCGTCCAGCAGGGTCCGGAAGAACCTGCAGGTGCAGCGCACGCTCAGCTTGTCTCTCCACGACAGGAGGCCGAACACCCGCAGCCACAGCTCCTCCGGCAGCCGGCGGGCGGGCGCCATCGGGAGGAAAAAGCGCTCACGGTGACGCGCCGCCGTCTTCAAAAACAAAGCCAGAACCCGTGATTTTCCCCTGCCGTTACTCCTGCGAAGCGCCACTAGGTCTTTACCGAGTTCCGATCAGCGGTGCGCTCATATAACCAAAAGGGAAGGAGCAGCAGCTGTCCTCCCTCTGCTGACGCCTCCTGCGTCACCGAGGCCACTTCTGCGCACGGGCACCGCAGGAGTTCCGCTTCTTTCCTCACTTTCACTTTGACTGGGAGCACTGACACGACAAACCGTGTCCGAGTGGGAAAAAGTGGGAAACCAAACACCCCAGCACCGACACTTAAACTGTTTCCCTCCTCCTTCTTTAGTCAGCCCGCTAAAGTTTAAAACAGCCTTAAACCAGGTTTGAAACAACCTTAAAGCAGGTTTAAACAGCCTTAAAGCAGGTTTAAACAGCCTTAAATCAGGTTTAAAACCGCCTTAATGCCTCCTTTTTCGATTAAAGTAGAATTTGAATTAAAGCCGGTCCCCCTGAAAGGATCTGTTCCCCTGGTGTCTCTGTGTAACATATAACCATTTCCAGATTATTCCATCATCTTTCTCACACTGTATCTCCTCCCATTATACCTTAAACAGAGAGTACCCAATCATATTTTCCATGTCTCCTTCTCCTCAAACAGGATCATTCCGGTGAATTGGATGATAATTCGCTCTGTCATACCAAAGTTCCCTGGAGGGAAGATTTTTTTTCAAAGCGAGAAAGGGAGGCTGAAATATTCTGTTCCCCCAGGTAATTTTGGTATAGGTGAGGTAGAGGAAATAGGAGGCTGTGTTAAACATTAACTGCTGATGAACATGTTGTAGCTTACTAAACATGGGATTTAGGCATGAAGCTGAGACCGTTTGTGGAAAAAGTACTGCTCACTGATATAAGAAAATTAGATAAACATATAGATTTTCGTTACATTTTTTTGTCATTTACTTTTATTGTTTTTTTATTTTGAAATAAACAGTCAATAAACATGAAGACCCAAACAAAAATACTGAAAATGTCCAGAAAAAGATTAAATGTTCAAAAAAGGGATTGGAAAAGATCTCCAATCGTGAGGTCAGAGAGTACAGAGACATGACAAAACATAAAGGTGTTCAGATGGACCAATCCAAGGTTGCCTGAAGTCTGGTCTGATGGTAGAGAGAAATGTAATCCACTTTTGCCACATTTCAGTGAATGTATCTTGAAAGTAATTCTTTCGAATTTCCTTTAACTGTGTTATATTGTAAAGATAACAGATACACTGGTTATTTTTAGTCTCTAAGCACTGGATGGGTATTATGGATCACAACTTTGTTCAGCCTGACAAAAAGTGGAAGAAAATTTCATTAATGCAGCAGCCAAGAATCCTCTCAAAAGTAATTAGGTCATGACATTGAGATGAAAGGGATCTTCTGTCTTAGAACTTTTTACAAAAGAGTCTCCGGTGGACTGTGCAGTTGTTTTCCATAATGCTTTCACACACAATGTGTTCACACCATATAAAGTTTTTTTAAACAATGAAACCTTTTTGAGCGAACACAAACTTTTTCTCAGCCAACAGAAAGAAGACGGACCCCCGTAAAACAGGCGGTGGTCCACCACCTCCACCACTGACGGAGACAGAGGAGCTGGCCCTAAGCCAAAATGTAGGAAGGCCAGCTGCTGAGGGAATCTCTGGAGGGAGCTCCTCCTGCCAGCCCACCTTCCAAGACAAGTCCTGAATGCCTTGGCCTTTTTATAGTCATGGAATAAAATATTAAACTCTGTAAGTTTCCTGTTAATTTGCCACATCAGACATTGTAACTGTGAGCATGCAATACTCCAAAGATTGTGCCAAATTGTATTTTGAAGTCCATACTAAAACATTGCAATCATCTAGGATGAAGAGTATGAGGACAACATGTCTTCTGCCTTCACAGACAGGCTTAACGAAGGCCTATGGAGGAAGCATGTTATGTTACGGTTCACTTCCCATTTCTTAACATTGTGGTAGAATAAAGTGTTAGGCATTCAGCCTCCCCTGAAGTATGAACATATTCTCCTCCTTGTTAACAGAGCGTGACTGGGCAGCAGCAGGAGGGTCCATCAGCTTCCACTGCACAGACAGATGCTCTGTAAACACCAGAGGGTCATTCAGTGATATTCCTGTGCAACTGCCTGGTTTTTATGTCCTCCTGCTGTCTCCCGGCTACCTGTTAAAGAACTGTACAGAATTCTCCTTCTGACAAAAATGCAAGAACATATAAAAAGAAATGGTGTACTTTGTCTGTCAGATTAGGAGGATCTGGAAAATAAGAGTACTGGCGCACAAGTTAGCGATGGGTTCATGGTCACAGGCGAGTCATGTTAACTGTTGGAATGATAGAAAAACTAACTTTTGCGTGTGTATTTGTAGGAATTAAAGAAGAGAAAATGAAATGTGTATGTTTTTTTTTATTGCTGCTGTGTTGGTGATGATGGCGACTTAAAGAGAGAAATGACCCTGGCAGACGGTGTCTCTCACCACTCTCCCATCCTGGATAGCTGGACGGAGGGGTCAGCAGGGTCTTCAGTTTGTAGGACAGGGTGCTGTTCTCCTCCAATAGTAGCAGTATTGTGAAGAACAACACAAACCGCAGCCATATCACAGGCCCTCTCAGGGGTCATCCTGAGGTGACCTAGACACTGGAAACAGGCTTTCAACAGGCCTATGGTCATCTCCACCGAGGCTCTCATCCTGCAGTGAGCTCGGTTGAAGTTCTGTTGAAGGACCTGGTTCTGGGTCAGGGTAAGGGGTCAGCAGCCTTGGTTGGCAAGGGTAACCCCTATCCCCCAGCAAAAAGCCATCAAAGTCTGCTGTAATGTATAGCGGATCCATTAGAGTGCATTAAAGGGGCAGAAACAAGTGAATGATATTGTGTTAATCTTCATGCTACTGACCACGTTGGAGTCTGCTGCTCAGGGAAGACTCAGCACATACTCGTGAGTCATGGAGCGACCCAGGCCCCTCTGCCGCCACATTCCAAATGCAATATGCAGCATCACATATGACCTGCAGAGAATGACAGATGTTTAATTATGATGCAGTCTTTAACATTACCTGCATGTACCTGCACATTACTGCTGTGAATTAACCTCCTGTTCACATAATCAGCCTCGTTATTTGAGGGTGCCTTGATGGGAAATCCTAAAACTAAATAAAATGACTATTCCAAGTCTAAGCTTGCTGCATAATGTCATTAAGAGAATACAAATTCGAATTAACGCAACAGATCATTTACCTACAATCCAGTTGATGGCTAGGATTGGTCTATTCCCTGGGAACTTGACTAGGCTGGATAAAAGCCTTCAAGGCCAGGCAGCCCCTCCTTACTACTCTGCACACTGTTGCCTTACTCAGAAGACCAGCATCTTCCACTTTATATTAAAAAAAAGAAAATAACAAAAACACAACGTTATACAAAACCTGCTGGGATGTGAGGGCATGACTCCGGTGTGTAATGTTGTAAATATGAGGAGGGATGTATGTGATGGATGTATGTGATGCATTGTGAGGTCAAAAAGATCATTATCTGGATATGAAAGAACGTCTAGAGGCGCTCGGATAACTCTCTACAAACGAATATCTAATTCTCTGAGAATGAATGCTGCCCCTTCATCAGCGGGGTCCTCGTGCAGCAGGGGGGGGGCCTTATCCTGGCCAGTTCACCCAGGTGTGTTGCATTAGTGAATCAGGTTGGCAAATTATCACGAGCGAATTAGTCACGCGTAGATGCAACGGCAGGTGGCGTTAACGGCGGTTTTGTGGGTAGCAGGACGACGGTGAAAGTGACGGATACGTTTTTGAAGAGGAAAAAAATGCTGACTCTGAACTGGACCCTGGACAAAAATCCAGACCCAGATGAAGGCCTTAGTATGAGTGGAGGTCAAAAGAAAGCAAAGACGGTGACGTCCAGCAAGGTTTTTGGCGCGAGGCAATACAATGAAAGCTATCTTTCATTTGGATTTACTTTTACCGGAGATGCAACGGCACCGACTCCGATATAGCAGCTAAAGAAATAGCCAAAGTCCCTCTCTCAGATAACACAATTTCCAGACGTATTAATGAGACATTGAAAATCAGGTTTTGGACAAGATTAGTATCAGTAATAAATTTGCTTTGCAACTTGATGAGTCTACTGATATAAGTGGACATGCTCAACTCTTGGCCTACAACCAGCTTACAAGTACTGATAAAATAAATGGATTCCGTTCAAAACTGCAACTCTGGCAGCAACATGTGGAAAGTGGCAATATTGAAATGTTCCAACTCACCAAGAAATGGCAAGATGTTAATACTGCTGCACTGTGTGAGATAATAGTTAAACATTTGAAAACTCTTGAGGAGAAGATGTCATTTTATTTCTCTTCAGCCTCCACAGAGTGCCTTGACTGGGTTAAGGACCCATTCAGCTCAGCATCAGCTTTTGGAAAGGACTTGACCTTACAGGAGCGGGAGGAACTAAGTGAACTGAGACAAGATCGTGGTGTCAAGCTAAGTTTTGCAGACCTACCTTTGGACAGTTTTTGGTTGGCAGCTGCCAAGGAGTTCCCCATGCTGGCCAACAAACCTGCCTGAGTGTGTATCTGAGCCAGGTGGGCCGTTTCTATGACGACTAAGGACTGCTCTGCTCTGAGCCCTGAGCTTTCTCCTGTTTGGCCTGATGTGAAACTTGATCTAACTTCTTGTACTTGATAAATTTATGGCTTTTTTTTATTTACTCAATCCTCTTCTTCTAATCCCTTTAACTGATTTCTTCCACTCATTAGTTATCAGCTCTTCAAAATGTATTCCTAACTTCAGCCTTTAACTTTTTAGACTATGAATTTTTCAGCTTTTCTTTGGCTTCTTCTTCTTCCTGAGTGCTGTCTTGTGCTGTGTTCAGCCTTTTTCCTTTAAACTCTTTTACTTTCTATATTCAGCTGTTGGCATTCTCACAGCTGTTTCGCAGGAACAGCTCTTTCTCTAGTTCCTTTTAGAACTATACTTTTGTGTTAAATTCTGTGGCTGTAAACCACAGATTCTCTTCTCTCTCTCTCTCTCTCTCTCTCTCTCTCTCTCTCTCTCTCTCTCT
>JABUIW010000186.1:20504-59705 GCA_013363375.1 Menidia beryllina | reverse complement strand
CTCTCTCTCTCTCTCTCTCTCTCTCTCTCTCTCTCTCTCTCTCTCTCACTCTTTCTCTCTCTCTCGCTCCCTCTCTCCCTCTGTTGCATGAGACACACGTCGTTGTCGTTAGGTCAAACACACACACTTTGTTACCACATTCCCATGTCATCTGCATTAATCAGGAGCTGGCCTGCTCATGTCAGACGTAACTGGCCAATAAGTCCTCGGTCGTGTCCAGTCCTCCTTTGAAGGGAAGAAAGCAGCACAAATGACCATTAACGGCACCAAAAGAGTTGATTTGTTTTGGAGCAAGACGGCGGATTGTAACGTCATGGTGACGACAATCATACAATCTCAGAAACGAAAGCTGCACAAATGGACATTTTAGCAGCATAAACCTGCACGATTGGAGCAATAACCATTTGATCTATTTGCTAGATTTTTCTACGTGGGTGGGGTGTCAGCTTCACTCAGCGGAATTAGCCAGGAACTCTGAATATGTCAGAAATACTCCATTTTTGCTCAACAACTGACCTACTAAAAGGACTGGTTTTTCAAAGTATGGGTGACAAAGCAGTGATTTTTTTGTACAGAATGTCTTTATTAGTTACTATTAAGAATGAAGTTACACTCACACATCAGGATAAAATAGCTTTTTTTGTGTAAGTCAGTGGGATATAAAGGAATCTTTGCACATAATGACATTTCAACAGATTTAGATGGAGCAAAACCTCTAAATCCTTTCGTATTTCTATAGCATAGGATCTTAAAGTCCAGATCCTCTAGACCACTTTATTCCCTTCAACATCCAATGCTCTTTCAGTATAACCAGAGTAGGACAAGGACTCTCCCTCCCAAACACCTTCATTCCTCCATGTACACCAACCTATTCCAAGGAAAAACCTATGTGATACATCCTAAATAGTACGATTATGCAATAGAATAATGACAATAAACTTAATGCCGGTTAAATCCCAATTTTTTAAGCGTGTACATTTGAATAAAAGTACAGTGACACATTATTTTTCCAATAAACAGATTTGCTTTGGACTTAATAGTTATGTGATAAAATGCGAGAATACTGGAGGAGGATACGCCTCAGTGAGATCTCAGTACAGAAATGCAGTTTTCTTGCAAATTATTTGCTTTGGGGGTTGAAAAAGTCTAAAGTGAAGGAATTAGACATACTAACAGTTGTGTCCTAGGAAAACAAATGCTTCCTGGGGGTTGGAAGGCTTAGGGGTTACCTACTGGCAAAAGGGCTGTTGAATAAAATATTGAAGATTGGATTTATCTGACAAAAACACAAAATATTTATCAATTTATGGCTGGGTACACGCAATACACTAGCGGGATATTTACAATATTACATATTTATCCCCTATATACATATATATATTTATAAATATACTTGAACAATGGACAGGTTATGTGGAGACAGTGGAACTCAGAAAAGCTGGTGTGGAATTGTAGTTTGCTTTTCTCTCTGTGATTGCTGTATGCTACATGTCTATGACGTATACCTGCATTGTGTTTCTCCCTGTGCAAGGGTGCCAGGAAACTCCTCACACGCACACACAATTTGTAAGAAAAGTGTCCATAAATTTTTATTGAGTCTCAGAATGACGGTGGTTTACAGACCTGCTGAAGTTTTAACAACTAAAATGTTGTGAATTTCATAATCAGCCTTTTTTTTTCTTCCTCTTTTCTCTTTCTTCACATCTTCATTTTGAACCAGTATTGGAAGCTTTGGTCACATCGAGTGAAAAACATTCATATACAGTGCAGTTTAAAAAACAGAATGGGGACAAAAATGTGATTTCTTCTTCCTTTAACAGTTAATCAAAGGGAGCAACTGACTGACTTTAAGGCAAAAAGACTGAAGCTCCACCAACTGGAATGACAAAGCTGATCAGAGAAAACGCAGCGACAGTGATGATTAGAGTTCATTAGTTAATACAAACATGTACTGTTTCTATTGTGTTACATTTGAATGAGAACAGGAACCAAACGCTGGCCTCTGCCGTCACATCAGCAGCATACATCTAACAATTCCCAGAAAAAAAAGCACCACTAAAAAAATAACAAGGATAGATGAGGACAGATGACAGGAGATGACAGATGCAGCAGAAGGCCGACTTCTTCGTGAAATACCTCCATCTTATCAAGATTTGTTTTCCCGGTCCTGAAGTTTTCTTTTAGCAAGTTAAACTAGTCAATGATGGAGTTCTTCAACTGTATTCACAGCCTTTTTTTTTTCTTAGGGGGCATAAAATCTAATAATTGAGCAACTGGACAAACTTTCCTAACGGCTTTTCAGAGGACTTTAGAATTAGAACTAATTTTATGACAACAAAGGGATCTTGTGGAATTGACCATGGGAGCGGGTGGTGTTTAGGAGGTCCAGCTTCCAAGTTTGTACTGTTTGCGTTTTTTTTTTTTTTTTTTTTACAGTTTGACCCTGTAGGAATTTTGGATCATCCTTTAACAATGAAATAAGGTCTCAGCATTATGTGGTGGGGGATGATAGGATTGTTGGCCGTGACCAGCAGACATACGTGGAACGGTTCGAGCCGATGCAACATGCTGCAGTCGGCTCCTGTGAGCAACATTCATATGTTCATTATTATTCTGCCTCGGGCCGGCGGCACACATCATGCCGCTCGACTGCTCTTTATTCCATATAGTGGACACGTTTCACTTATTCTCACTGACATTGTAGAAAAAGTACTGAAACCACGTTAATGACGTCCAGCAGAGCCAGACCAGATCCAAACAGGGAGATCTGACCATGCTGAAGACTTTTGATATGAATGTCACTCACAGAGGAGGGAGAAATGAGCAAAGAAAAGCTCCAAACTGAGCCAGGTGGTTCTGTGGAACCTGTATGAAGTACCGTAAGCAGGCCGAAATCTGAACCAGCAGGACCAGAGTGGGTCCTTACACACAGAGAGAGAGTTAGGAGGATGGGGAGAACATTTGTTGGTTGGTGATGAAGAAAGCAGACTTTCGGTCAACGTTTGAACCATTGCTGTCGCTCCCTCTCTCTCTCTGGTCCAGAGTTCTTAGTGTCGCTCTTCCATCCTGACTGGCTCCCTCCTCCCGACGGGTGTGTCCAGATGACAGTGGGCGGGGCTGGACACTTAGGTGTTTCCTTTCAGGACACCCAAACAGCTCTGCAGAAGCTGGAGGTTTCCCTGAAAGAGGGAGAAGGACAAGTTCAGACCCAGTAGATGATGTTCCATTGGATTCACTGACAAGCACTGATTCACTTCAGGCCATCAGACAGCCTGCATTGTGTAAAATGATGCTGCGCAACAGCAGTCGGGTCCCTCTGACAAGCACAGCTCTGAGTGGGGTGTATTTGTACAGAGAACAGATTACTTTAACAGATACTAAATAAAAAGCTGATTCAGACCGACGTGGCTCATTGTACTCATGAACAGGAAAAGAGACTCAGAGGCCATCAGACCAGGGGCTGTGTTTCTACAGTCACTGTTCTCATGCTCATTCATGTCAGAAACATTTGTGGAAGGAGTTTGTTCACACAGAGAGCTGCTCTGAAATATTCCCAAAATAATGGACTTAAAAAGAAAACCGAATTCTGAAACATTTTTCTGAATGTGCTGACTTCTAAAAGGTCATTTTACATTTTACTTTCCTCTCTAGGCCAGTTATACGGTGTAGCCATGGCAAAAATGAGGATTTGAATGTGCTGGAGCAACCAAGCGGACTTTCCAAAGTCCAAGAAATTGACTTTTTTCAAATCAGAGACCTCTAAAATGCAGAGCAGGAACAAGCCTTTCCCCCCTTGATGATCATGGGGGGTTAGTGTCAGAGCTTAGAGCTCTGATCCATCAACAAAAGACAGAGACATGGCTCCAGGAACAACCCCACCAGCTCGCTGCTCAGTTTTATGCCTCCACTGATGGAGACCTCTGAAGGGTTTATTTACTTATTTTTTTACACATCTTCCCCTCTGACAGATTGTGTGGCAACTCATTTATGTTGTATTATGCTCCCTGCCAACAGCAGATCTTTGCATCTTGAACATTTTAATGTAGCAAACTGAACAGTGAGCCTCTGAGTATAATGAGAGGCTACCACTGAGCTGTTCTGGCTCCTCTTGGAGGTCTCTATGACTGTAGTACCTTGGCATGTTTGAGCTCCAGCTCTGCCAGCTCCACCAGGTTCTTCCTGAATGCTGCGACTCTTCGTGTCTTGAAGTCTATGAGCTCTGTCGAAAGAGATCCCATCGTTAGATCGGCGCTACAATGCAGGTTCAACAACCTGCTCTTCTCCGAGACCTCTTTTTCTGTTTGTTATATGTTCCATAACAGATGTTTAGTGGATGTGTTAGCCACAGAGAAACAGACCTTGCTTGGCAGACTCTGAGATCTTCTCAAACTTGTGGCAGCAGAGCTGCTGGCTGGTCTCAGCCTGCAGGACGTCTCTGTTTTTAGCTCGTGCTTTATCCAGAGCTTTGTTGGCGTTCTCATAGTCCACCAGAGCCCGGCTCCTCCGGTACAGCAGGTCCTGACGGGGAGTCGAATAACTGTTTTTACAGGGGAACTTCATTTGATAGCAGTATCGTGATATTGTCAGTAGGCGGTCTGACCTTTGCAGCCTGTGACTCTCTCAAGTAATACTTAAGCAGGTCGGCCAGCTTTAGATCCTCATCTGCTGCCACCCGGGCTTCAATTTTCTAGGAAATCGCAAGTAAAAACATATCAAGAGATGGAGGCTTTACACACACAGAGTGTGACTGAAAATAAATTAATAAGCCTAGAAACTCGTACCCTAGTTTTCTCAAAAAGCTCCGACACCTTCAGAAAAAACCTTCAAGAAGGAGGAAACAAAGAGGAGGTCAATGTGTAAATCGTGTACATCATCTGTGCACTTAATGGATTCCTGATATTAAAGGGGGTAGCCTCTTTGAAAATCTTACAGATAGAACCTATGGACAATAAAGCTCAAGGCAATGATTACAATTATTATTCTGGAAACAGAAAACCAGGAGAGATTTAGATTAGAGACTACATTCAAATGTGTCCACTATCTTGGTTATGAGCTGTGCTATGTATGCAAAGCATTTCCCTGCTTTCAGAAACTTGGATCAGGGCCAATCGTGGTTTCAGGAAACCTGAATGTATTCTTGGAGAACTGTGATAGAACCAGGACACTATGGCACAACATCAGGGGTAGATATCGAGAACAGAGATGAGGGGTTGAGTCGTGCAGGAGGGACTTTGCGTGCGTTCTAAAAGGTGTGAATAAAAAACAAAACAAGCCTACTGAAGAGTCATTTTGGAAAAAAAAAAAAGTTTTTGTCCATACTTGCAGAGGTCTGTGGAGTCCTGAGTCCCTAACGTGTAGAGTGATGAGGCGATTCTGTTCATGTCATCAGCAGCATCTAACAGAAACAGAACATCTACATGATCAAATGTCTGCAGAGCTGTTAGTTTGAAATGAATTGAAACAAAATGAACCTGTAAACTGAAAGCTACCGTACCATCAGAACTTTCTGACTGTAGCTATTACAGTACTATGAACCATATTGGGATAACATCTGAAAATTTTACTGGATCGTGTAAAGGAGGGAAAAGATTTAAAAAAAAAACTGTCAAAACTGAGCACAGTTTCATCTTTCACATTGTGCGATGTCTATATTTCAGCATCAGTACTTGCAGAGCAGAACTCAGCATCATTTTGACTACAAACACAACTTCCCTACAGGGACCACTGCAGGTTGCCTTATCTAATCATGGGTGAGTAAATTGTGTGATATGGATGAGCAGGGAGTGGCAGCAGTTACAGCACCAGCTTCTGTCTTTCTTTGCAAGCCAGTGTTTGCACACTGAACCAAAGCTGGCACCCAAAGTACAAATGTGTGTCTAATTTTAGTTTGAATACTGCCAAAGAGGACACCAAGGCAAAGGCTTTGGCCCAACAGCAAATCAGTTAAACACCAACACCACAATCAGAGGAGTGTTATTGGTTCATATTGAAATGTGGATTGTACACAAACACCAAGTAATGCTTTGTCCTTACTTTTGTGTGAGCGGATCATTCGATCACATTTGGCCGAAGCGTCTTTGACTCTGTTGTGATACTCTAACAGAAACGTCTTCTCGTGCTCAAAGAAATCATCCACATCCTGAAACACCGACAGAGAGGAGCAAAGAAAACTAAAGAAAACTTACATGGAACAATTTTTTTAAACTCCAAGCTAGAGGCGCTGGCTTTTGTGTCCTCACCTTAACTCCGGCCACCAGGACACCATCTGCAGACTTTACAACATTCTTAAAGAAATCCTCCAGCTTCTCTTTCTTGTTCTTTCCTCGTACACTCAGCTGTAAGAGAATACATCTGAGATCAGACACCACCAAAAAAACGACTGATACTATATAAGCTAGTGAGAGTGCATGTCCCTCTCTTTGTCCAGTGTAGATCATCTCCCGACTGTCATCTTTTTCCCACAATGACTAAATGAGTGACCCGTAACCTCAACCACAGGTCAGAGGCGGTCCTTACTCAGACCGAACCAAGTATTTCAACACACAACATGTACCAGACATTCTGAGGGAGGACTCAAGTCTTCTTCACCAGGTTTACTGTGCGTTTGAAGCCAAACTACATAATAAGTTCCACTTAACTGACTTAGTTTCCACCTCATTCTGCATATTTATTTTGCTTTTTGTCACCCCTCCTTTAAAGCTGATAGGAAGCAGAGGCGGCAGCCTCTTCATTGCATCCAGGTCAGATACCCCATAAGTTGACTCATTATAGGCATATGTTTCAACTGCCCATACATGAATGAGATCAAGCCTTTAATTTGTGCGCTGTTGTGTTGTTACACATACAAGTGAGTCCACACAAATCCATATCTGCCACTGACTGTTTAACCACACAGACCTTGTTTTCAACCTTTTCATAAGGTGTACAGGAAGCTTTTTTTCTGCTCTAATGTTCTGCTAACGGACTGTGAATCGCCAGATAAAAAGCGAGAGCTGACACTCACGTCCTGGTTGTACTCCAGGAACACGTGGAAGTTGAGGTCTTTCCTGAGGACGGGATGAGCAGCCACGCGACACAGGAAGACCTCATGCATGGCCACGGTCTTCTTAAAGATGGCCAGGTACTCTCTGAGGGACAACACGGCAGAGTCAGGGCAATGATTTTCCAGCCTCTTGAGAGCCATGAGGACATTTTACGGGGTGGCGTTGGCCACTCACGCCTCAAGCTCCTGCTTCATCTTGGTGAACTCCTCCTTGGTCATGGATCCTTCTCCCTCCCCAAGCTTCTGCAGCTTCTCTCTAGATGCATCAAAGTCCGGTCTTGGAGGGGCAGGGGGGATCTGCAAAGATACAGCAGCACCACCAGTAGCTTTGGTTCATTATGTATATGGTTTTCCTAATTGTAGGAATACAATAGGTTAATAAGTACAGCCTTGTAATGGCTGTTATAAACACAAACATGAATGAAACAGGGTCAGTGAAGCACCGGTTCTGACATGACAAAGGGGCCCAGAGGTGATGGAGCCGGCCTCTTGGTGTCATAACATCTTAGGCAGTTCAACAAATGAACCCCAATAAGACTGAGCTCATAAGAGGAATCAACATCTACCCTGAACAGATGGTCCAAAAGCAGACAAAAGTAAGGAAGTATTGATAGAAACTGATTCAGCTTGGATATTTACTGCAAAAAGGAAAAAAACGTGGTTGGTTTTGATGAGCTGAAGCTGTGTCAATCAACGAAAGGCAGGGGCTGTACTGGTGCTGTATGTTCTTCTGAACAAAGCATTTCACAAACATTTTAAGAGCATTTGGCCAGACTAAAAATGCGAGGTATAGAGGTTCAGGGAGAGAAACCTAAACAAACAGAGGCGAATGCTCTGAACGCCTTACAATGTATCCTGCATAGTCTTCATTTTCCACGAACGAGTCGTGCAGCCAGATGAACTCTTCATGCTGTCGCACCACAGAGAACTCGTTCTGTTTGAAGTTGGTGAGCGTGCTCTGTGGAAACAGGAAGCATGTGGAAAGATGAAGCAGGAACTGGAGAGTCAGTTGGCTTGCGGATGCAGGGTGAACTCACCTTGGTGTGGACGGTGAATTTGACCTTGTCTCTCTCACTCAGAGCATCAGAGATGTCCACTTGCAGAGTGGCGTCCATCTCCAGATCCACATTTACTGCCCGTGGCTGCAGGAGGAGCACAGACACCACATATCTCATCATCCATCACTTTCTCTACCAGAGAACAACTAACTAGCATTAGCTGCCCACAACTAAGTGATGCTTTTTACCTTATATACAATCAAATCACATGTTTTAATATGAGCTTAAACACATCCCGTGCCAGCCCTTTAGGCCACATATAATCCATGATGTCAGTGTCAGTGTCATGGCTGTGGAGTTTTGTATTTTTTTAAAGTAACAAATAGTGGATTGTTTTAGATGGTGAAACATTTACGGTTGTGGTTGTCCTGACCTGAGCAGCCCTTACCTTGCCATTTACCAGAGTACTTAGGTTTAGGGTTCTCCAAACAGTCCTTTACATACGCCCACTGCCTAAAACTGAACCCGTTTGGGGGACAGTTTAGGACTAATCTGTAAAAATCAAGTTCCCCTCCAAATCCCTCGCCACACAAGCCTTTAAGGATCAATGCTAAAGTTGTTCTCCATCGTCAGAAAGTTAGGGTTATCACCCTGGAGGGTGTTTACAGCCACTAACCAACAAAAAGCAGTGCAGCACGAGTACCAACACAAGACCTGCAGGAAGTGGATGCGAAGTAAAACATCTGCAAGTAAGTCGTGGAACTCATTCAACGACGCAATACTGGCCGAGTTTATGTCCGTTCTGTGTGTCGAGTCCTCCATCTGAGGCCACACAAAGAGGCCACCGAGGCTGTTGAACGGTGGAAATGGATCTAGGTTACCCTGCATCACAGTTCAGCCGGTATGACCGGTATGCACATCAAGCGGATGTCTGAGCGGTCCACAGCAGGCCCGAGGCACACACCGAGTTTAAGGGACGACAGCCAAGCAGAGTGGAGTTCCCTTCACACAACAGTGCAGCCACAGGTCTGCAGCACATCTGGACCGCAGACTCACAACCAGGCTGGAGTGGAGTCTGGTTATGTCGTTTCACGGTGCTGTTTTTCGATTGCAGCCATTTCCCTGTCCTCTGAGGGGTTTTTCAACAGTAGAAGTGAAACCCTGGGGGAGTGGTGTATTACCAGGGCCGCACACAGGCTGTGTGGGCGTCTGTGGGTCATATGACAGGAGGATGGTTCTCTCACGGTGTTCGGGATGTCCTGGACGGTGGGCGGTCCAGCAGGGGCCAGCTGTCCACAGCCCCTGTCGGGCTGGGCAGAGACGGCCTGCGGGCTGCTTACCGACCGTAAACGCCACATCCATTGGGATCCTAGACCCGACTAATTAGCCGAGAGGCTACATACCCGTTAGCATGAAGCTAACGTTAGCCATGGCGGCTAGTCGGAGCCAATAAAGTTAACTCACCGCTTTAATTCAACCGAATAGATACGGGCTATGAGCTTTAGCACACGAATGAGTAAGAATGGGTGCAAGTGAACGGATACAGGCATACAAAGACGGGCGGACTCTCGCTCACCCCCCGGTCCTCCTCGGATAGGAAGTCGGGCCCGTCGTCCAGCCCTTCCTGCTGCGGACACAGAAAAACACAGAAACACCGTTAGTTTCCGCACGTCCCCGAAGCCAAAAGCGGTTCCCCCGGCGTGCCCCCGCCGAGCCTCAGCACCGAAACGACGGGAAATGAGAGAAAAAAACAGAGGACAGAGGTGGTGCTCACCATCATGGCTGCGAGCGGCTGGAAACAGGAAGTGGACCCCGTCCCAGATCTCGTGAGAAAAAAAACAAGCAGCCAAGAAGTCACAGTCATTCCACTTCATTTTTTCTTCTAATCACATAAATGATGACACATGGCTTTGATTTGTAAAGATACGTCTTCAGCATATTGAATTCTTTCATTTCTGACCACTTTGATCACACAGTGCCAGTATCTGTACAGAAAGTCACTCTACAAACAAAGATAGTTTATTTCCATCCAAATTTAGTTGAATTAATCAAGTATACTCAGCAAACAGGAACCCTCCTTACAATGTAACCACAACGTTCTCCATAGGTCACAGATTATATGGTCTTCACATATACAGTATGTACAGTATCTATTACTGTGTCATCAGCTAAAACACCCCAGAAACTCAATCTCCTCCATGCTGATACCACAATAGCTCAAACAACTGTATTTCCCTCTATTTTCTGCGAGCCATTAGAGCCGTTAATGTCAGATTTGAAGTCATCAGGCCAAAGTACAGCTAGTTTCCCCTTCCCATTATTTTGCTTGTTGGCCTGACTTGCACAGGTTTGATTTTTAAAGCCTGATTCTTGCAGTCTATTCTGCACAAATCAAAATCGTGCGAAGCATTCATGTACTGTAATCAGAGGTGCTGAACTCTGTCATCACCTGCAACTGAGAAAATACTGAGGCTGCTGAATATATAATTAATTCTTTATTATTGTTTTACTATAAGAGAAAAAAAACTAGCCGAAAAGCCTCCAGCTGATCTAACATTCAGCCTCCAGAGTTCTGATGAGAGCCAGTAGCAGAGATTATATTTCTATTCTCCACTTTTAGCTTCTCTCAAAGCCATGTGCCATTTCTGTGATTAGAAGGAATAAGTGGAATAACTGTCACTTCTTGGCTGCTTGTTTTTCTCACGAGTTCTGGCTCCTTAAAGTTCTGCTAATCATTTATCAAAACTTTTGATGAAGTGGCATTATATTAATAGAATTGTGATTGATTTAGATGTAGCCATATATTTAATTGTCTGATGATGAATTACAGGTCAACAGGACATTGATGGATTGTGTCTTTCTCTGTGCATGATGACACACGTTGTAAAATATTGCCACATACCAATTAATCTGAACTCATATCGAGCTCATAACATCCCTCCAGCCTGGGTTTGAGTCCCAGTGCAGCTGTCCCAGATTAATGATGACCACTGTGATTATTTTTATTGTGGCTGAAGACAATAGTTTAATAGTTTGTGATATCGGTCTTCCTTCACATACAGAATGACGGAACCAATCCTACTCTTGTCCAGATCTGTGTCCACCCAAACCTCTGCCTCTCCACCACCTATTTCAAGAACAATAATGGCTCAGAGATACACAAGCTGTGCCATGCCAGTGTCCCTGATAGTGGTTCATTTTTACACAGAAGAAAGGTTACCGGGATGAAAGTGACCAGACAAAGGCTAAGGGAAACATCAAGACACAAAACTAGTGAATATTCAAAATCGATTGGTCAAATCAGCTAGGACATCTGGACCAAACACTGTCCAGTAGGAGAAGAGGAACAGGATAAACACATTTCATTATGCTGAGCATGGAAGAGCCAACACTTCAGGACAACCCTCTGCACTTCACCTCCATCTGGGAGATGGGTAACACACTTTGAGGATAGTAATGTACACTTTTTGAAGAGGGAATTATTGAGAGGAGTACGGGAAGGCACTTTAAACAGAGGAGGGGAACTCAGGCACCACCTTCCAGCACTTCCAACGCAACATTATCCTCTCCCCCAGGAGGTTTCACAGACAATGTGGATGCCGTGACTAAAACCTGACCTTTCAGAGAACTAGACAATCTACGGGTGATAATGACTAACAACACATACGACTGTAACGACCCACCAAGTGTGAACAACCCCTTCCCACTAAATAGTTTAGGTTTAAGGTTTTTTTAGGTTTAGGTTTTCTTGCCTACACACAGATGACTCAGGATCAGTGTATCCCTTCTAATGGTTGTTGAGCTATGCGCAGGAATGTTGATGTTGTATTCTAGAAATCTCTAGAACCTGCCGAAGAGCAGCCCTCTAGGCCGGGAGTAGCCCGTCCCTGAAACAGAGTATCTGCTTGTACAGTACATTTGCTATAATCCAGACGGTGAAACTACTCCAGGATACTCTCATGGTACGGTTTTCACAACAATTTTCACCGGAATCTTTTTTTGGGTTTACAGAAATCTAAGTCAGGTGCGTAGAAGCAGGGAAACCTAAAACCTGCACGACTCGAGTCCTCGAGGTCCAGAGCTGCCCACTCTTGCAACAGCCCAATGAAAAATACCGCAACCGAATGTCCTTGTTCTTTTTTGTAAAGAAATTAAAATGAAAAGTCAGTAAACACCATTAGTTTCTATGAGTCTGTAATGTATCTGGAGCCAATATGAGAAGATTTATATTTCTTTAAATGGTTAGACCCTCTAAGCCCAGGTCGGAATCAGGTATGAAAACTGTCCAGCAGAACAAATGGATTTAAACCTTATGGGATGCAGGGAAATGGTCCTGTTTTCCTGTTAATACATATTACTGCTCTTTAAAAACTTAACCTCCTAAATTTAAAAAAGCCCATAAAAGGGGACAGATTTGGACTCCTCCATCACGTTTTATCTGGACAAAGATCCACCATTGTCTGTGTCCAGAGGTCCATTTGGAGCCCCCTCACTTCACTATGTGTACTAACAAAACATCTCAAGAGATTTTTTAAGAGAATGTAGTTATGATGTATTCATGTATTAAATGCTGTGCCTTTACAGATATATAAAGAGGTTGTAAAAAGTGGGTCCTGCCCAGACAGATGTGTTGAGTTTGAACCTGTAATCATAACCCTAATGGAACATCAGGTTACTGTCCAGTGTGACTGGTGCACGTGTAGGGAGGCTGAGCTGTAGAGGTGTTTGGGTGTGGACGGGTGAGGCGGCTGTGTGATGGATGGACGCACAGACAAAGCAGGGAGGCTTCAGATCTGCCACAGGCTTTTATTGCAAAGTGGCTTCCTGTGATCTCAGAAACAACGTTCCACTTTAAGGCTCCAGATGTTGTTGTGGGGGTCATCTCTCACTGCTGGGGACAAATCTGCTTCCTGTAGTGCTTCTTTACAAAATAAAAGTGCACTCTAACTCTTCTGTGACAATTACATTCAAACTGAAAGTAAGGCGACGACCAAACGGCTACAATGATGGTACGAATGAAAAGTGAGGTAACAAACTTTAGCTCGGGAACATAAATACAGAGAAATTTAATGTGAGGGTTTTTCTGTCTCGACCTGTAGTGTTTCAACAAAAAGTGCTGGATAGTAATCTTCTCCTGAATGCATAATCGAACACAATGTGCTGCCTGCATGAAAAGAATGTAGAGGACACAACAGTTTAGAATAATAAATAAAGTCATATGTAAAAAGCGTCATGAGTGCGACCCGTGTGCGGCAGGAGGCAGTGCTTTGTGGCGTTCTCTTCCCACACATGAGGGTGCTTCCTTCATTGATTTTTTTTGGCAAAATTCTGGCTGTGAGAGAGAAAGAGAGAGAGACAACCTTCCTGGGGTTTGGTAGTGTAGTTTGTTTCTGCCAGGTGAACTGAAGTCACGTAGCAACAAACTGGGAGGTGTTTGCACGTAATCATGTTAATGAGATCTTCATGTTGGGCAAAAAAAAGCAAAAGAACCAAAAACAAAAAGAAAACGAGGAGGCCTAAAGACGCTAACTCCTTCAAGACATGGATATAGACAGAGCAAGCTGCTGGGTGAAGTGGCGGTGTTCAGGTGGGGTTGGTTGCTTCGGTCCTGATGGCACGGCAGTTGGCTTGACTCCGCTAAGCTCGCCGCGGCAGCATCACAGCGGCTTGCCCTCCAGAGACACCACCACGTTGCCCCCCAGCTTCTCCGCCAGCGTGCCGCGGTCCTGGATGTCGTCCAGCCCGTTCACCTGCCACTCGTGTTTTATACCTAAGGAGAGACACCCGGGGTTAGCGAGGGATCGGGGGGCCGCCTTCAGCCAATTGCACGGAAAGGCGTGTCCAGACTTTCGACTGCACCACGCCTAAAAAAAAGGGCTCATGACCTGTCATATCACAGTTAAAACAGATGAACATCACATCTGAGGTCACCACAAACAGCCCTGCTCAGAAAGCTGACAATCAGGAAAAAATCTATTAGGTTTGCTGGGCATTGACCAGCAATCCATCTTCTCTGTTCCAGGAGTCACAGCTTTGCAAACCTGAGCCGACTCTGAACTCAAAGTACTAGAAATTTAGATAATTCAACCTACAGTTGCTTAAAGTGCTGCAATGATGCTACATGTGTGGCCCGGTACAGGGCAGATGGTCTACGTATGGGCTTATGACGACAGTCAGAAATGTGGGAGAATGTTCTGCATCATAATGTGCTACATTGGCAACACGTGGCTTAATCATAAAGAGGACACGAGGCGAGTCAGAGCCATCCCGAGCGATGTCCCAGTCCAGCACTCACCTGTAAACTTCTTTTTGATGGCATCTTTAGAGCTGGCGTAGATCATCTTGCTCTTCAGCGGGGCACTCTCTGGAGCCCTGGAGCAACACGAGACAATTTGTGATCACCATAAAACCTCCAGTGAAGCCCGAATGTTCAGTGGTGGTAAACAGAAAACCCCTTAACAGTCCTACAGTTCCTCTATACCCGGCAGGGCTGTCTGAAGAAATCAGAACCTCTCAGGACCGTTTTGCAGGACCCGCAAGACTTTTACAAAGTTTCTACTCCAGCATGGAAGGCTGACCAGAAGTGTGACCCATGGGAGTAAAATCTGAGAAATAGTCTTGAAAAAATGATAGCATCATTCAACAAGATCACTAGGAATGAGAAACCTGGTCAGCAACATTCCAGCAGAATGGGTTTATCATGATCTAAAGGCTGCAGACTCATTACTGGACCGCCCAGCTTTCAAGAAATAAAAGCACTGCATTAAAAACTAAAGGGAGCAAACAATAACTTACACAGGGGAGATACATGCTCTTTCCCATGTTTCAGATGCAGTTCCCTGCATACTGCTGCAAAGGAGGAACTAGCATAAACACAGCCATCTTCTGCCAGCAGTTCCTTCAGATAATGCTAATCCCATTAGCAAACTGCCTGGGTGCGCGCTGAGGCAGAGAGCCAACGGCGCGGCTAAACGCCTACACCTCAGGTTGCAACAGAAGCTGCTCGTCTTTGATAACTGTCCGTTTCTCATTCGAGTCGTCAATGATGAGGGTAGAATGACATGTTTCCCTGCCATGCCAAAAACAGGCTGCGCAGGAGAACAGGTTCATATAGATTAGAATCCTCCATATCTATACTCTGTGCCTGACCAGCCAAGACGCCCCCAACCCACCTTCCTGTCTGCTTTTGGGTCAACTTATTGTACTCTACCTGCAGGGAACTCAGAAAACACTTTGCTGTAAGAAATCAGTGGTTAATATGATTTCCTTTCAGTCCGACAAATGGGTGACAGAGTAACCAGGACTGTATTGTAAAGGGAATGTGCACACTGCAGATGAGGAGTAAAATGTTAAGTCAGACTCCACAGCATAAGTTTGAGGACAGGCACTAAGATGAGATCAGGACCTTCTGGGACTGTTTAAGTTAGGCACTGGCCTGACGTAAACACAAAAGAGCATGCGACACCAGCCTCTGAGCAGTTTGTTCTTGCTGAGCAGGCGGAATAAAATGCATATTCTTGTTCATTTTAAACTTATGAAGGCGTATGTACCGCCTCTGATTATAGCAAAACGCAGATTTTTTTTTAGAAGAGCGAGCCTGTAGACAGACGGCTGTACCAAACGATGGACTGGGACTGATTTGTGGCTTTCCTGTGGCGTTGGATGACAGGTACCCAATATACAGTCTGATCCTGTAATCTCAACCACCCTCCAAGTAGTACCTTACCAGAAAATGAAAACCAGGTCCTCCTTCTTGGATTCCTTGGTTTCATAGGTGGCATCGTAGAGCCCATATCGACAGTCATTGAGGGGGAGGAGCTTGACGAAGCACTCGTAGGGGTCGTCCACGGTTTCTCCGATGTCCCCCACCTGGATCTGCTTTCCCTCCTCCACAATGATCTTCTTTTTGTTGTCGCTCAGGCAGAACAACACGGCCTTCTTCCTCTTCTTCACCTCATCCTGGGTCGACGACTTCCTCACCTTCATGTCGTTGAACACCCTGATGACCTCATCGTCCACGGTCACACCCGATGCCTGCAGAGAACAGGCATGTCACATCCATGCATCATGTTCAAAAGGAACAAAGCCTGTTCCGCATCACACACAATTGTCTGAAACGCCAAGAAGGAAGGTGCAACCTTTGTCTTGATGTGGGATGATTCTGAAGCCGCAGCTGCAGGGAGTAAAGTTTTACTGCTATGCCACGGCAGGAGTAACACACCCGGAGCGTGTGTGGCACTGCGAGCGTGTATTCTAATGTTACGCAAATACAGGAAAAACACGAGGACCAGAGCAGCCAGAGGGCTGTGTGGGATTAAGGCTGCCAAAATTTGCAGGCGACTGGAGCAAAGGGGTGAAATTGATTTAGCTATCAAATGACACAAAAAGGGCAAATCAAACAAACTGTAGGAAGACTCCGAGCTAAGAAGTATTTGAGTTTGAAAGGCACATCCTGTTTGTGTTTCTGGAACCACAGGCAGAGGAGGAGTGGCAAGTATCTGCAAATCAAGATTACCAACCAGTCCAAGAGCCAAGATTAGTTTTAGCTCATTTTTGACAACTTTTTTTCATCCAAAGTGGAAATAATAAATCACTTCTTCTGTTTTTTGTTGTGTATCATCCTTGTTTCTGTCGGAATCAGTTAGTGCCAAGTACAGATTAAGTCATTGTAGTAGGCGACTTTATCATTCATGTAGATGTTGGAAAATTATTCTTTATAAGATTCAATTACTTTTTATGCAGAATGTACACAGTCTTTCTCACACTTCGGGCCATACTCTGCACTGATTTAAGGCATTGAGATACAGCAATTAACAGTGTTTCCCCATAATCTGGTCCCATCCATTTAAATTCAATATAACATTATTTGACTGAAAACCAGAATAAATGTATTCACAGAAGAGAATAATAATAATAAACCAAAGTTTCATTCAGCCCTCTATACTGGTTGAAAAACAAAAAAAGGGAGCTCTGTTGAACAATGTATTCCTTTAAACTCAGTAGTGACGATTTCATGAACTTCACTGAAAAAAATGTCATGGGAAAAGTCATTGAATTCTTCCCGCTTAGCGATCACTGAGTACAGCAGCCTAAGAAGCAGCGTTAGAACTTCAACTGTACTTTCAACTTGTGTTTTAGACCCAATCCCAACCTGACGTTTATACACTACAATATTGGATTTGTACCATAATCCAAGGGTTTCCGTAAATAAAACATCACTTCAAAACCTACTCTTGATTCTTTTCCAACTATAAACTTGCATCACATCTCCCTTTTAGGTCTAAAGTCGTTTGCAGCTGTGTTGCGGCACAGAAATAGTCTGAATAGTTTCAGCTGGGGTTCGGAGCACGTCACAGAACTCACAGTTGGATATTTTCTCTGCTCTCAGACTGCAGCTCTACTTGTGGTTCCCAGAGTTTCTAAAAGTAGGACGGGGAGGCGATGCCTTCAGTTAGCAGGCCCCTCTCTGTGCAACAGGTATACTATTAAAGATGGTCGGGAAAACATCACTGTGAGCATAACGGCACTGATCAGAACATCCCCTTAAAACAGTTATTGGAGTCCATACAGTCTGTGTCAATTTTAAACACTGTTATACTATCATACTTACAGTATTCCTGAGTATTTATTCTACAAAGATGATGCAGAGACTATGGTCATTTTCTTTCTTGGAATTTTTTTTTCAGACAGTTTAAGTTTCAATCAAGTTGGAATCAAATATTTTTTTGTGGAAGTTTGCATCAGTTGTGATGTATAACAGGAAGTCTGTATCTGGGGTCAAATAACATAAGAGGGAGAAAAGTGAGGGAAATTTAAGCTATGTCTTCCACAAAATAAAATGGGGGATCAATCACAGATATACAGATGAGCTTGGAGCCCTGTTGACGACACAATATTTTTTCCCCCAATAGGAAACGGTTGTATGAACAAACGCTAACTGTGTGCAGCTCTCAGGCGTAAAGGGTGGACAGAGATGTCGGACGGGAATTCCTGCACGATGCTGACTAAGCATCACACATCTGCTTCACATTTCAAACTTCCAGGTTGGCCAGTTGATTTATAAGCTAAACATTAACTGTCACAAGTCCTGCCTTTTCACACACCGGACATCTCACTAGTCAGCTCGTCTTTTATCGACTTAAGAAACCTGGCAGATTCATATCAGCAGTACCTTAGTCTCCACCCCTCATTCAACCTTTGTACTCGGACAAAACGCCAATTGAACACATCTGAAGGGACTAGCAAAGCCAGGGATTCAGTTCAGCTGGTTTTTAAAAATAAAATAAAGACACCAATAATGCATGTCACCAATAATGAATTAACCACTAAAACAGATTTACTTCTTAGCATAGTAACTATGCGCTATAATGAGGAAGGGGAAGAGTTGTGTAGTGTAACACGTTTTGATTATACATGCTAATGGACGTGTTCTAAATAAATATCACAATTTTTCATCTCCATAAATGAGGTATTGTTACATGTAAATCCTCACACTGTTTTGAATGGCAGAACATATCAAACCGGAAATACAACGAGCAAAAGACGGCAAAAACGTTGAAAATGTTCGAAATTAGGTACTATTTTTAAACGAAAAAAAAACAGCTAAAAGTGTGACTCCGTTAATGAATTCCGTCCACGCGCTCAAACTTTTGGGATAACATCCAGTGATTAAGCACTAAACCGGTCGAGCTGAGCTCAGCCTGTAGGCCTCCACACACAGACAGACTGCTCCGTCACGGTCTGGCTCAACGGAGAAGGAGGAAACTCAGCCTCTGGGTTCCCTGCTTCCACTGCCAAGTGGACGACTGGCCTTCGTTTAGTCCAGTTCGCCTATGTTAGGGCTGGTCGGCCGAGCAGGACCGCGGCGTTGATAAGATGGCCGCCTATAGCCACACGGCCAGAGGGCAGGAGCGGCCCAGCCCGGCACGACTTGTACCGACTATATCCCCGAGCCATGGATATATTTAACACTCATATCAACCCCTTAAAGAAGTAGGGGAGAAAACCATCAATGAATGCAAAATTGAAGCGCCGTAAACATCGATTAATCGTCGTAATCGACACAGTAATAGGAGCGGCAGCCATGCTAGCTAACAACACGCTACCCGCCGAGTCGACTAATGGTCTACCCGAGACCCACCCAGCACGCGCCAGAAAAGCCCCCTGGATTTACACCTAAAGTATGGACCGTTTTCTACAGATCCCTTACCATTTTGTTCCAGGGTTCGCCTGCGCTGCGTCGCTTTCTGGACTGGGTTTTGTCAGGACTGAAAAGTGGCAGGGGAAAGTAACCGGCCGAGCAGAGGGAGAGCAGGAGGAAGGAGGGAGCCGAGAGCAGGGGCGGGGCCAGAAGCAGAAAAACTTTATTTATAACCACACGAGACGAAAAGACCGAGGATACGTCATGTCTACACCCGGAAAAGGGATGATACGGGAAAAAAAAGATACGTTTAAGAAAAAAAATACAGTTTTTCATGTTCTGGAGTAAAGTCAGAATTCTGACTTTAATCGACTTGTCAGTCTGGCAATTTATTGTGTCTCCACAAACAATTGTTTATCCCTTTACGTTAGAAGTAACATTCAGTATTATAACATTTTCATTGTAATATATTGCTAAACATTTTATCAAGTAAAAATGGACAGATAAATAATCTGAAATGTGGAGGACAATGAAAAGTAACAACTGGAATAGCACTGTATAACACCTCATTTAATTTGCTTTAGTGAGGTTCTTGTGTAATTTAACAGTCAACTAATCTGTAAAATTGGTTTAATGCACTTAAAAAAAACTCTTGTAAATTTTTTTAAGGCTACAATGTTAAAACACTTATGAAAAATCTTATGACAAAGTAAAACAATAAAATTTTAACCACAAAGAAGTGTTAAGCCTCGTGGTCCTTCTGATAGCTCGTCAGTGTTGAGGTACAGATAAATGTTCCATTTTAGAAACCAACAATGCTCTGCAACACTATCGGCTCACACAAACGTAGGACAGGACTCAAGATTTGGACTCAGAAAATAAGAATTTAGATCCATACAGTGTCTTTTTGATTCCTTCTCCTTTTATGCTCATTTCTAATCTGAGCTTCTCAGACCTGTGGGCGGCACTTGAAGCTCTTTTAGTATTACTCAGGTACCATTTACATGTTATTTTGGAGGTAGAGCAGTCAGTTGAAAATTGGAAGGTTGGTGGTGTGATTCCCAGTTTCTCTGAAACATACCCGAGTCCCCAGTGGTCAAGCAGACAGGACATGCTATAATCAATACAGTTCTGATTATTGTGCTTTCATGAATGAGGTTAATGCATAAACTACTGATTTATAACTTCAAAACTTTTTAGTGAGGGGATGAAATGTTTGGCGTTTGTGAGCAGAAAAGCAGGCTGTGGTTGCTTATAAAAACTCAGTTTATTTTAACATTACAACAACAACAGGTGAGAGAACAGGAAGCTGAGGGCAGCTAGTGGTCATAAATAAAGACGAAGCAGAGACTTCCAACTAAATAAATACAGGCTGAGGGCGGGGCAGCCTGCAGCCGCTCCAGTGTAGTCTACAGCCAACATCCACCCGGCAGCGCATTTACACACTCACGCACGCACACACACACACACACACACCATCGGAAAGAGACAACTCAGCTACACAGTGTACAAAAAACAAATTAAATCGGGAAAAAGTCGCAGTAGTCGAAAAAACGAAACGCAAAAAACTACAAATCCGTAGAGGCTGCAGCAGCTCGAGGTCTCAAAGGGAACAGTTCGACACTTTGGATGGTTCTGCTCAGCTACGGGACATCCCAGTGCAGTGAGTGTGAACAGTGTGAGGCTTTCATCTTACGCTGGTGGAAGGCCGGCAGCCGAAACGTGCAGAGCTCCAGGTTCTGCTTTATGGCATCAGGTCACAGGAGGGTTCTCTTCCTTTAAGTTTTCATTTGCCGGTGAGCAGTTCGTGGTTAATCACAAACGTACGACCGTCACTACTGCGGCAAAAAATTCTCAGATTATCGGAAGTTCTGTTTCTGATCCCGCACTTCTCTTCACTGATGCCATGATCGAAGTAGACCCCCCCTAAAAAAATGTTTTAATGTGTGTTGGGATGGCTAAGTGGAAAGTGTTTAAAAGACTTGGTCACATTTAGAGCCAGATGTGCATTTTATATTCACTGTGTGAAAGACTGTTTGTGGAGTTAAAATGACTTCATGGGAAATATCCATTACTTTTAAGTACTTTTAAGTTCCTGTTTCAAGTCCTTTTAATTAAACAAATGACAGTTAATGCCTTTCCCCCTGAATTTAATTTCCGGTCACTTGGAAACGGAACGTTGGCATTCTGAGAAATGACCGGTCCCGACTATACCCTGCAGTGTGCTCAGCAGTCCTGCACTCCAGCCGAGTGCACGTGAAAAAGAGTTTGTACCCAGATTTTTCATCTGGCCGAAACCTCCCAGAAGAACCCGTTCAACAGCCTCAGACGTCAATATAGAAGCACCGTGAGCACCTGAGCCTGAAACCGGTGTATAAAAAAAATCAGTTGCACTGAGAAGAAACGGTTCCGTTCAAATCAAAGCTTTAGTCCCTGAGCAAGCAACAGCAGTCTTGAATTGTTTTGTTTTTTTTCCCCCGCTGTCAGTGCAAAGATTCTTAAGTGGTTTCGCTTATCTAAAAGGAAACAGCAGGTACAATTAGCTGGAGCGCTACTGATTCTACTCGTCTACAGCACCACGGGTGTCTGTGTCCGTCTGCCACATGTCCACCATGTGCCCACACAGACTGGAAAATGCCCTGAACACCTGCAACCGCGCCTTTTCTACACCTAATAACCAGAAAGTGGCTGCAGTTTTTTTTTTTTCCACTTTAGGAGGGGAATTCTTGAACAAGTGAGCATGTAAGAGGGTACATCTCAGGAGAATTTGATCTACACAAGCTAAATTCTGTCCCTTTGAACGTTTACTTTTTTTTAAAACAATAGATTAATGTCTGTGTGGGACGTAGTTACCTCTGAGCCCTGACCAAAGAGTGAACAAACTAATATGAACCCCGCGTGTCTGTCAGAAGGGCGCCTATAAGCCACAGGGGGGTGTTGGCTCAGAGGCGGGAGCGCTTGGCGGGTGGGGCGGCGCAGCGCTCCGACAGGCCCAGTCGGCTCAGCTCGGAGTGGAAAAATTGCTGCAGGCGGTGGCCGGCCTTTGCCTCGTTGGTGTGGCGAGGATTGTACTGGAGGCAGTTGGCGAACATCAACTCCACGTCAGAGATATATTCACCTAAAAGGGGGACAGAAGGCGAAGCATTTTCCACGCTGCGTACATTGAGCCATGTGGTCATTTGAATGGTAAACATATGTAAAGTTAAGGGAAATTCTCCATCCCAATTTAAGGGAGACATCTTTAGTAAGGCAAATTAAGCTTAATTAGACTGTCCAGCACATCTTTCTCACCTGCAGTCTGGTATTGATAGTTGTTGACCTTCTCTCTGATGATGCTAAGAGCAATCGGCTTCTTAATAATGTCGTAGTAGTCAGGAACCTGCAAACAGGCACAACCAGGTCAACTACAATCCCTTCCAAAACAGGGGTTTTCAATTCTGGTCCTCAAGGGGCCGCTGTCCTGCAGAATTGAGAGGTTTCCCCACTTCACCCCGTTTCTACACACTGAATGGATCTCTTCAAAAGCTTATTATGCTCTCCACACACCCTGAACGGTGCACTGATCTGAATTAGGAGTGTTGAAGCCGGGAAAACCTCCCAAACCTGCAGGACAGTGCAAATGTTGAACACCTGTGCTCCAAAGGGAAGCTAAATGTGTGTGTTTAAAGCTGAGCTCGTGTGAAGAAGCTACAGTACTGCCTCACACCCAACAGGGTAGAATGACCACCAGAAATATATCTGTTCCAACTACTGAAATGTTTGAAATGGTTTCAGGGTTCAACCTTTAAAAATGCCTAATTTTCTCTGAGGAAATTCTGTACAGTTTAATACATATTTTCAACATCATTGATATTTTCAGCAAAACTTTGGAGTCTTACAGACACGCACACATAAATTGATAAGTCAGTAATACCACTAACAAGAAAAAGGAGCAACAATTATCATTCATTAAACAGAACAGGGATTTGATTTAGCCTCTCCAGTTATCCCTACAGGAAACTGGTTAAAACTGTCAAACTTTACTGGAGAGAGACCAAAAGAAAAATAACAAAAAACAAACAAAAAAAACACTAATCTGCATATGAAGTAGCAAACACTTAAGAACGCTACTGACCAAATCAGCCACAAAATCTAGTGGACAATGGACAGGATGAGACCAAACCAAAGCTAGGCCAACCTATAATTGTCATAAGGAGATGTGGTTTTCTGTCACCAAATGCTGTTAACACTTGTTTTGTTAGTTTCTTGCCAATACATTGTCACTGGTTATTCCAAATATGTATTTTTCTGTATAGAGACAGACGGATTATACCCGAGGCAACAAAAATACTGAAGCAGAAGCAGCATTATTTCAGAATAAATTAAACAAAAGAAATGCATATTACCAGAAAGCCAAAAAGTTGAATGAAGCATCACTTTGCTCTTGGTTTATAACCTACTTCTTGCCTTGGCCTCTCAGCTTGTACTGACCCAGTGACTTGTAAAACTTATCTCAGGAAATAACGCTGTAATTAAACTCTGCTCAAGTAATTTTAATCATTTATAATTAATCACTGGAGTTCACGTGTAGTTTTGATGGCCTGAATTTGTTTAATTTGTTTCACTCCATCCATTTGAACATATGGGGGAACCAGAGAAAAGACACCTTCGGGCCACTTTGACTAATCTAAATCATCTCTGGGGCTTTATAGAAAAAAATCTGAAATTGAATTGAAACAGTTTGACACTTAGAAATAGAAACAATGGGGAATCCGTCCAAAGAAGTGTGTATACCTGAGTCCTGGACACAAGCTTCATGAAAGGCCAGCTGTCTTCATGCCTCACCAGCTCCACCGTCAGCTGCTCGCAGGCCGACAGCTCGTGGACGCCCTGGTTCCTCCCGGAGGAGCGCCGGCTGGAGGACGATGACGCCGGGAGGACGGGAAGCACGCTCCGGGGCGGTTTTGGTAGAGCAGCACCTGGGTGAGCAGAACGGGAGACACGGTGAGCTACTCCTGGTCATTCTCCTGTGACTCAGCATGAACCTCCATCTGCGGCCATTTTGGTTTCACTGCCCCTGTTCTGCCTGTTTCCGGTTGTTTGGTGGATGCTGTTCTGGCTCTTACCGACTGGCGCTCTCTTGGTGGACTCGCTCTGCCCGGGGGACATTTTGGTGCTGCTGGCTGGTGCTGAGATCTCATGGCTGCTCCGATTACCTGAGCGCGAAGAAGCTCTACCATTGGTAACCGTGGCTGCCTTTGATGTAGATGGTGTGGCTTTTTTCCCTGAGGATCTGTTTGGTGGAAAGCAGTCATTCAGTTTGTGATTAAATAAGATCAGGGTGACAGCAGTCCATCGTTACGTCTACAATGAAAACTGACTTTGAGGATGAGGAGGCTTTCCCTGACGGGGCCGTGCTGTTCTTGGGCGTGGTAGGCTGACTCCTGGCACTGGCCGGTTGGCTCTTGCCTTTGGGAGGCGGGGCCTGGCTCCTCCTGGTGCTGCGAGACAGAAGAATCTGGGGGGTCTGAACGACTTGCGCAGCTACAACTAAAGAGAAACTCCCGACCCCTTACCTCTTTACTACTACCTCCTCCTCCTCCTCCTCTTCGTCTTCCTCCTCCTCCTCCTCTTCTTCCTCCTCTTCCGACTCTTCTTCGTCCTCGGACACCTGCTCCTCCTCTACGTCATCCTCCTCATCTTCCTCCTCATCGACAGACGACCGCTGTCGGGACGGGACGCGGCTCGAGCGTTGTTTGGGTCGACAGTCTGGACAGAACCAGTCACCCTCTGGAACAGACTGAGGCAGAGCGTTTTATACATAAACGTGTAAGTGCCACCCCGTATGATAACTTGAATGGAAATGAGCTCAAATGAAACTTTCTTTTCCTGCTGTGCGCCCTTTCACAGATTGTGTCCTGGGTGCTTGCCCACCTTGGCCATAGCAAAAAACGCCCCTGCTTATAACTGTTCTGGTAAAACTACTGGATCAGTTTAAAATTTGAGTCCCGGACATAAAAAGAGGACTAGCTCATGGCTAAGACACTATTAGGCTGGCCAAATCTGCATAATGCACCATGGTCCATTTTAAGCCATGTTGAGTCACCATTTTGGTTTCTCAGACTCACTGTAGATAGGCGTATGAACCTGTAGGAATAAGCTTAATATTCTGTTGCGTTTGTTTTTTTATCCATTTTAAAGTACAAAGGCAATTGTGGTACACTCCTCTTCCACTGGGCCTGCTGTTTACTGGCTCTTTTGGGGTGTAGATCTTTTAAACATCATTTCTTTTTATCAGGAAGCATTTGAGTTCTTTCTATTGACATCGTTTCAAATGGTGGTTCTAACTAAACACCCTAGCATGCCCAACTTCTATCTCCCCTCCCCCCATCCCCTCTACCACTCGTTCTGTTCTTCCCTCCATCTCTACACTGACTAGTGGTTTCCTCTTATGTAGCTCACTGTCAGGTTGATGCCAACAGACGTGTTGTGTTGTATCTGCATTGTAAGTTGCTTTGGATAAAAGCGTCTGCTAAATGCAGAAACGTATATATTTCCTATCTTGAAGACTTGGAAGTTTGGAGGTAACGTACCTTGAGACGGGGCCTCAGGCAGTGTGTGTGGTGCCCTCGATCACAGCTGTCACACAGCAGCATGTTGTCCGCGTCCCCTTTGCGTCTGCAGATGCGGCAGCGGGCATTGAGGACCGAACGGGACCACCGGATGCTTCGCTCCAGACTGGACAGGTGAACGAACACCTGGGAACACAAACGCACGCTCCGGAGGTCACAATACGCAGAAGCACGCCAACTCTAAGAATAATGCGCTTGACCACTGACCACAATGTGAATATGTAAGTTTGTGACCTGTGAAAGGCTGGAACAGGACAGCAGAGACTCCCTCCATCGTTCCAGCACCGTCTTAATGACTCGACCGCTTTCACTTCCACCATCTAACACAGAGATAGCAAGAAATTAATAGCCTGCACTAACTTTTTGACACTTTGTTGTTGTTTAGATCAGATCAAGATAATGATTTTTCTGTAAGAAAAATAGACTTAAATGTAAAAAATGACATCGACTTTACTTTGCCCTCTGAATCATTTGTAAATTGAAATCATACCGTCACTGGCCTGGTCCTCATCTTTCCTTTTGGTCTTCTTTATTTTCTGGTCTTTCCTTGAGTCCTCATCAACTGCATAAGGATAAGACAGTAGGGAAGCACAATGATTCACAAATAAATAAATAAATGAATACATTCTTTAGTTACTAAAAATATATTCAAGATAAATATTCATTCTTGTCCAATGCAAAAAAGTAACAATGACTAATGACTACATTCATGCCTTTAAATTCCTACTCTAGTTATTCTATTCAAATGGTCTATTGTTCATTATTATAAATCATAATTATTTTCATCATTACTAATAAATGCTTCTGGTTATAGCTTTCAATTCTCTCATTTCATGTCTTGTCAAAGTCTTGAGTGCTTGAGACACTGACAACTTTTTTTATTTCAATGCAAAAAAAACATGAAGACCCACCCAGTGGAGCTTTGAGGAAGCGTTTCTCAATGCCTTGCTCAATGTGACCAAGGGCCTGAGCCAGGATTCGTACCGAGCTGTTGACAACCTGAGGAGTTCCATTGCCGCTGGTCCCGCAAGTAGCTGAGGTATCACACTTGAGCTCCAGGACCCTGAAAACATTACACACCATAAAAGCATGGTCATTTGTCACTCTGAGGTCTGAACAAATGTGTTGCCTGTGACTTTATATGAACCAGGACATGTCTACCATCATCATGCCATCAGACTAAGCACCCAAAGATTTCGTGTTGGGGAAGAGTCTACCTGTCAGAGCAGCGGTCTCTGCTTCTCAGGTAGGCGGAGTCCACCTCCATGGCTTCCACCTGTCCGTTCAACCTTGCGTTCTCTCTGCCGTCAGAGCTGAGCCGCTCATAATCTCCTGCTTCCAGCGCAGAGCGCCACAGCTCTCTGTCCATCACCTAAATGAATGCAAAGCCGGACAGGTGAGCGATTTATGAACTGAACGTGCCGACGACATTTACCACCACGGGCAGGTCTATGTACTTTCAGAGTTCCCAGAGTCCCCTGGTGGATACGGTCTTCCAGGTCCAGCAGTAAGTCTCTTAACCTCCCCTCCATCAGGGTTTCGGCTGCAGCAGCACATTCTGGGACCGTTTGAGGGGCCTCGGAGTCATCTGGGCAAAGGTGACGGAGGTCAGTGTTTGTACGAGTCGAGTCATTTCTCGTATCTGTGAACAGAAGCGTGAGTCCTCTCTGTGGGCTTACCTGTGTGGCTGTATTTATTCTGGTCAAAGTTCTGCAGCAGGTGTTGAAGTCTGTCCCTGTCCTGCTGGAGCGCCTCTCTCAGGCTGCTCTCTCTGTGCCCCCGAGGGTTCAGAGCCTCGATCAGCTGATCCACTTGCTCTAAGGAGCTGTAGAAGAACCACTGGTTGGGACGGTTGACTGGTAGACTAGAAGTGTGGAGGGGGGCCAGGCTTGAACCAGGGCTGTGGAATTTTGAAAAAGGTTTGGACATCATCAGAAGCTCTAAACGCAGCATCTGCTGTCGGCTTCAGACTCTGAACCCACCTTTCTCCGGTTGGTTCAGTCTTAACAGCTGCGTCGTCCTCCATTTTGGTGACCGAGTCTTCAGTGGGTTTGGGGCGTGGCTGCAGCATGTCTTCCGTCAGGCCGAAGCAGTCGTCCTCCACAAAGAGAGCGGAGGCAGAGGGGAGGATCCAGTACCTGCGGTACAACCGATCTCTGCCCAGAGGCAGCAGGCAGGTGCAGGCTGCCGCCTTCTGGATCTGCTCCTGGAGCTCGCGAACCTGCCAGGAGGAGACGTGTGAGCTCATTGCTTTATTGTTGTTTTTCCTGATTAACTCATTGGCTGCCAAAGACATCTATAGACGTCAATTCAAATACAACCGTTGACTGCCAAAGACGTCTATAGACGTTAGGGGTGGGACGGTTCACAAAATCCACGGTTCGGTTCGCTTCACGGTTTCGTGGTCACGGTTTTCGGTTCGGTTCGGTATATGTTGATTGTTAGGAAAATCTATTATGTCTTGTATAGTCGGGTTAAAAAGTGAAAGAAAAAAGTAGTCTGACATTTGATACATTATTGTGACAGTCTTAGGTTAAAAGTAGGTGAGATTCTGGCATTGCAAGCGAGGAAGCAGTGCTAATTCCAACATGTGCTTCCCTCTAAATGTAAAGTGATCCATACAGCAGACCTGTAAACTGCTGTTGGCGCGTCTGATTTTTATTATCGGCTACGCTGCTTTGCTTCTTCTTCCTGTTTACTACTGGTGGTTGGCTTTGGGCGCAGTAGCGCCACCTTCTGCTCTGGAGTGAACACGCTTCCCTCTGAGAAAAAGGAGCAGTGCATGAACCGTACGCAACACACGCGAACCGAACTGAGACAGTCGAACCGAACGGTTCGGACGGTTTTCAAAAACCGTCCCATCCCTAATAGACGTCTTTTTATGTTTTTCAACGAGAGTGGCTTGGGGGACGATCTGCTAAAGCTTGTCCGTAAATATCGGCTTCTAGACAGAGTATGTACTAACAAATTGACCCTCTAGGTGGCAGTGCCACTTTTGATGGGAGATGAGCATAGACTGTAGGCAAATAAGAAAAAGGTAACGGTTCGCTATGAACATGTCGCCGGTGAGACGCAAGTCGAAAAGAACGGAATAAGGTAGAAACAATTTTTTTTCCTGATGAAAGAAGAGAGTCTACTCTTTCTTTTGGTGTGTTCAGTGTTTACATAGTCATAGCACAAACTATTCTGTGGCTCTTGAAAAATCAGTCAAACTGCTCAAAAAAACTCTGGCAGTATGGGACTCTGTTCTGAAAATGGCTGGCAGTCATTGAGTTAACAGGGAAACACCAACCGGAGCTTAAAGTCTCTGATACTGAAGAGCTGGACGCATGTTTTACATTAAGCTAAAATAAAGCGAGCCGCATTTCTGTTAACTTTTGTGAAAGGATTTGTGTGTGTAACAATCCCAACTTCTGACCTTCTCCTGTTCTTTCTCCAGCTCCTCTGCAGTCAGGCTGGGAGGAGAGCAGGACGAGGGTTTGGGGTCAGAGCTGCATTCTTTCTGTTGTTTTTCCTTCTGGCTGCTATTATCTGAAGAAAACAGGAAAACAAAAATGAACACACATTTAACTGTTCAAATGAACCTTTGGCAGTTCTGACATGTTTGATAATATCATGTGTGTGTCCTCCATGAAATTCAGGAAAGAAATGACAGTAAGCAGGTGTGCCTTCAATGCATTTGTTTTTGAAGAGGGAAATGAAACCGTTCAAAGAATACAATGCCAAAAATACCAAATAGAGGTTTAGATTACTTTAATCAGTAATTCATCTCAGGGGTTTTACCTTTCAAAGTAATCTTGTTGGATGGATCAATTTCATCATCATTGCCCTGAGAGTGATGTTTTGTAGCTGCCTCACTGAGGAAAAAGAAAATATGGGACTGTGTCAATGCAAAATGAATTGTTACTCGTTTCATGACTAGAAACATGCACACATCTGATGGATCTACAGCCACACAGCATTAAAAACCACAATCGTTTTCATTACAAAATCTTTTTGAATCACATTTAGACAGTTCTGAGTTCTTTTGAGGTTGCATAGCTTATGAAGAAGCATGGAAGTCCTCCAGCATTTATTCCTCGGTTTAGAAAAAAAAAATTAATGGAGAAGTAAAAAAACAAAAAAACATATTTTCCCCCTGCTGTTGGAAACAACAGATGGAAAAAAACAAACAAAAAAAACATCTCCCATTTCAAATCAAGACAGATGACGTAAGGTCTCAAAGGATAATAAAAGGCAAACACATACTTTGAACTAAAAAACTAAGGTAGAAAGGTATGAGCAGTTACAATTAGTAATGTTGCATATGTCACAATTACTTTTTAAATGTATTTTTACATACCCATTTGCTTGGAATCTTAACTTTGTCTCTTGTTCTTTTAGTTTCTCCTCCTTCTCCTTCAGCCTCTGCTCCTGCTCCCTCAGCTTTTCCTCCTTCCGAAGACGAACCCTACGAGTGGCAAAAAGACAGCGGATCAGAATTTTCCTTTAAATGAATCTCTTCAGTTTTTGCCCATTCACAGCTCTGTGACTGACCAACTGGCATTCACGTCACGATTTTTTCACCACCCCAAGATCATTTGGATTTAACCAGTATTGCCTTCACCTTAAATAGTGAAAGTATTCCACAGTATCTACGATGTCTCAGTGGACATTGTTCGTGTGGCTGCGTCTCAGTCCCTCTGATCCCTGTGTGTATGTTTATGTTGTGTTGCCTGTTGTTTTTGCCTGATCTTGGAAGGGTTGTACTGAGCTTCTGATTCTGACATCCCAGACAAAACAAATGTTAGAAAATATCCCTTTCAGTCTGTGTTTTAACCGTTTCAGCCAGTTATCACTCAAGTCATTTTGGTAGTTATTATAAATCAATACAAGAGACTACACAGATTTCACAGGGAGATTAAAATATAATTAAAAAAATTTTTTAAAGCGAACCTCTATTCTTAAGACAGCATCCCCAAAGCATGAATCTCCATCACCATGCTTCATTGTGGGTGAGCATGTTGTTCTTGGGGTAATGAGGTGTCTGGTTTGCATCAGAATGTTTTCAATAAAGTTCAAACTATTGCCGTTTCCCTGGTAAACAATATTTGTTTGTTTGTTTTTTTTCTCTGTGGGTGCACAGCTTCTAGTGGAGCCGAACTCTTTGGGTGTAAGTTGTAGATTTCTTTTCAGCATACTGCCATTTAAATTACAGGCATAATGCCAAAAATACTTTAACAACTCACTGCAGCCATACATTTCACTGTGAAATCTGTTTGTATATTGCGATTTCCTAAAGATCCTAAAGCCAAGCTGTGGACACGGGATGTCAGATATGTCCTGCAGAGTCTGGTACTTGGGCATTCCTCCTTTAAACCCTATAGCTGTTGGCTTGGTGTGTTTACTGATTATGCTGTGATTCTACATTATGCCATCTTGTGATTTTGCCGAGTGACAGCACCTGTGTGCAGCCTCCTCCCTCTCTCTGTGGTGCTGCTTGGCTCTGATCTCTCTCAGTTCCTGCTTGGCTGCCCTCTGCTCCTCCACGCAGTCTTCAATCAAGTCTCTGCTTGATGCCAGTGTCAGCAGCTTCCCCACCAGGGCCTGCAGGATCCTTAGCTTTTCCCCTGCAGACGCAGAAACGAATGTACAGTTTTCTGATGCGATTTCAAGTGACACTTTTGAAAAGTGTTCCAACATCAAGTCTTGTTGCCAGATGGGCAAGACTAAGTAGTGAACAATAGACCATTTGAATGAGCAGACCTGGTGTGAGGTCGTACACTGGTCTGCATGACAGTCTTTTGAGAAGTGAAGGCTCAGCCAGGCGCAGCTCCACGCACGGGTCGTCTGTGACCGTGAACCCGCCCTGCTTTTGGTAGCGGAATTTAGCATTGCCGTGGTTGGAGTCGGCTCCGGAAGCCAGGATGTGCAGGCGCAGGATTTCCGACAGCGTGCAGCTGTCCAGATCCAGCTCTTTGAGACTGCTGCCCTGGTGGAGCTGTGGCCAGGCGGCGGCTAGCGAGGCCACGGCACTCAGAGCTGACCAGGTGGGGTCTGGGTCATCATCCAGAGACTCCCACAGGTCTGCAGACAAACAGCAGAAACAAGTTTACATTTCTCACCAAACAACAATAACTAACAAGTCAAAAGCAGGTTAAAGTACACATAAAAATACTTCAGACTCTAGTCCAGAATCATTTATGTGTAGACTTAAAACAAAGCAGAATATCACATAGCTATCAATTATTTGGAATGGTTAACCTATGTTCTGGAGTCCTCTGCTTAAATGTTGTAAAATAAGATGTTAAACACATCGTTTCTAATTCTGAATTTTAAATCAAATAAATCGTCAAATCTGTACAGAGAAGAAATATGAATGCAATCTTGATCATTCCCATCTGTGGCATCTGGTTCTTGAAATATTGCTAATCCTTTGCTGACCTTCAGCCTGATCTTTGGCCACCTCCTCCTGCTCCTCATCAAGAGCCTGAAAGATGGCGGTGAGGAAGAAGAAGAGCAGTTCACACAGTGGACCTTCGGGATCGGAACTAACCAGAGCCTCCTCCAGAACATCTGTTAGAAGAAGAAGAAAACATCAGCATAACCCCATAGCACCTCTCTCCTGTCTGGGAGATCTTAAACCTTTAAAGGTTAACTTTTACAGATGGATCAAATTAGAATATTTAGTTGAAAACAAAACAAAAAAAACAAACATCTGTGTAAAATACCTAGGATCAACTCAAAAAACACCACAGTAGTAAGCAGGATTTTAGCACTTGCTCTCACCTAGAGAGACGCCATCAGGAAACTCATCCTTGAGATCAAAGGCCTCACCAAAGGCCTTCAAGAACTCCAGAACCATGACAGTTTCTCCGAACAGCTCGCCTGGGAGCCGGGTTCTCACAGGAAGAGGACTGGGTAACTCCTGATGGAACAAACAGATGAGAGAGGAAGCTTAGAAAGAACCAACTATTTTCACATTTTAGTAAAAACAACTAAATGAAACAGTGAGCAAACAAAGAAAAGCTAAAACAACCAACTGGAACAGAAGCAGAGGGGTTGGTGGTTTTCTCTTTTCTCAGTGGACCACAGAGGACACCACACCAGCTGATGCTGCACTTTGCATACAGCTTAAGTCTCGACAGAAAAAGAAAAACCCTCCCGAATGTAAACCTTCAATTGTAAGAAAAACAAAAAAACATGAGCTTGTGGTGGCATTGTATATAGGGCCAAGCGCCACACACTGTGAAATAACCAGTTTTTTTTGCCATTTTAGGATTGCTAAAAGCAACAAGAAGTGGCCAACTATGAAGCCATGTGCGCGTTTTTGGGCAACTCAACAACTTCATGGTTGAGCAAATCACAAGCCACATGTTGTGCACCTGTGTAGAACTAAAGTGAAATATCTCTGAAACATGATTACGAGAGAGCATATTTAATGTTTCTACCTGGAGACTGAAGGGGAAAAAAAGCAAATTCAAACAAGAGCTGAAACCACATGGGTTTCAGGTGAGGGGAGGCGAGTCTGACATCTGCACTTTCAGGGGACATCTCAAATGCGGAGGCCATTACCAAGACCCTGAGCTCGCAGAAAGATGCAACTATCCACTGAGAAGAGCATCCGTTTGCGTCCTCTCCAAACTCAGCTTAAGTGGAACTCAAAGGACAGTCCTGGGGAGGTGTTGTATGGTCTGGGAAATAAGTCATCAGAGGAACCTCCCCTGTTTTTAAACTTAAAAGTGGTTGTTTGGTTAGATGTTTAGTCCACAGCAACTGAAACCTAGCCCAATGAAGACTGCGTCCAGTGAGGGATGGATGGACAATAAAATGACAGCATTCAACCAATGTCTAACTGCAGCGACAGGCTCCTAAACGATCGCTTAGTAATTTAATCTGACTCATTTATAAATCAGTAATACGCTTTAAATTTAGTTCTGAATCTCACACGTCGGTATCAACATTTCAGTGTTGTTTCAGAATGCCTGGCATACTACAGTCTTTGACAGACCATTTAAGCTGAAACTCTGAAAATGGCGTATCCCTGACTTTAGCATTGGTTACCATGGTGATCTGAATAGATTAAACAGAGCCAAATTCATAAGAATAAGCACACTGTTCAAGTTCAGTTCAGCAGAGCTCACCAAAGCGATAATCTCATTCACATCTGACTGCATCTGGGGGCAGATTATGAACTGCATGGGTTACATAATGTGATATCCGAGTTTAATGTAGAACGGACTGAGAGTCAGCATAAACATGAATATGTGCACCTACTGACATAAACCATCAATTCATCAGCCACAGGTGGAAATTTAGAAAAAACTAAAGAAGAAACTAAAAAGAATGCCTCATGCTCCCGAGGCACGTGAAAAAAAAAGGAAGAAATAACACAGATGTGTCCGTGGTGATGTCCAAACAAATTAAACATGGCTTTGGACATGTAACCTAAACTGCAGACATGGACACAGACTGTTTGGATTTTTTCCATTTTCAAGCTTAGCAAAGTTTGTGAAAAAAAAAAAATAAAGTCCACTGTTGTCCAATTTCCCTCAAATAAGGCTACACTAGTGAGTTGCTTACAATATGGGCCGTGACAGTCATGGAAACGGAGTTCCATGGAAGATTTTAAGTAATTTAAACCTCGTTTTTTTAATTTTATATAAGCACTTTGTGCACAAAGTAAATAATCCGAAGCTGACAATTAGAAGGGATGTTAATGCATGGGTGTCATGAGGGTTTTTTCTGACAGACTTCCAGGCTTCCAATTATTATTATTATTTTAACTGACCTTCAGGTCTTCACACTCCATGTCCTCTCTGGGTTTGTTCCACAACTTCAGTCGTTGAGCGTACTTTTTCTTCTCCTCCTTCAGTTTCTCTCGTTCCTATGAAATAGATTCATGAAGTTTTGACACCAGCCCAGTTAAATCTAAGAAAAATACAAAATCTGCCACCTACCCTTTCTTTTTCCAGCTTCCTGCGATCCTTCTCTTCCTTCTTCTTCTGCTTCTCTTCCTCAAAACGGCGCCTTTGTTCCTCTCTGAACTTGTCCTTGTCTTCTTTCTCCCTCCTCTTGGCCTCCTGGGCCTCCTCCCTCTCCCTCTTCAGCCGGGCTCTGTCGTGGGCAGCAGAAGCCATCTCTTCCCTCCTCTGCATTAACTTCAGTTTCTCTTCCACCGCACTGAGCGGCAACGGACCAGCCTGGAAATGCGCCAAATTTCAGTCCAAACAAATACTGGTCGAGCTATAAAAACCACACAAATTATGACAAGAAACCAAAAGCAGGGCGTAAAAGTGTCTCTGTAAATGAAAGAAAGGGCCCACCACGGCTCTCTAAAACCACCGGTCCTACTTTAAAGAAGGGTCAAAAGCCTTTTTATTTCACCAAGAAAGAAAAAGGCTCTATATTCAAAATGATACAGGACATTACGTTATTTTTGTCCACTTTTAGGAAGCATCTGTTCCACCAGTACCTACTTTCACGCCTTAGCTTTACTTGTTTTTGGCATTTCCATTAGGAGCTGGCGTCTCTGAGCATTTACAATTTTAGCACCCATTCAGGGGTGGGCAATTCCAGACCTCGAGGGCCACTGTCCGGCAGGTTTCTCTGCTTCTATACACCCGATTCAGATAAAACTGATCTTTTGTACAGATTTTTCAGGACTGCTGATGTTGTGTTGATGTGAATCAGGAGTGTAGAAGCAGGGAAACCTCTAAAACCTGCAGGACAGCGGCCCTCAAGGCCTGGAGCTTCCCACCCCTGACCCTACTCCGTCAGTGAGTCCGATGACTTGACAAGATCCCTTCAGGACAGGACCACCTATTTTCAAAATTCAAAGGCCAATTTAATTAACTCTCTACTAGTGTTGCATACAAATGACGTCATGTGCCATTCCTGTTAGGAGCTCATTTATAATGGCAAACCACCTTAACTGACTCATGGAGATGCGAGTAGGGGCGAGTTAATGGAAAACCCCCAAAACACTACAATGATTTTCATGTACCTGTTTGGGGGAGCCACGCCCTCCTCCATTGGAGGGGGAGCTGTAGGGGAAGAGGGGTGGCTCATCAGGGAAGAACTGAGAAAAGGTCTGCTCGGCCAGCCGGTACTTCTTCACTGTGGAGCCCTGGAAGACGCACAGATGAGTTAGAACCGTAGGGGCCCGACGCAAGTGACTCGCCTGTTAAGCAGCCATCGGTAATATTGACGTTACCTTCAGTGTGATGATCCCCCTCACAGGCTCACAATGCTGCTTGAAGAGCAGCTTCAGCCTTTCTCTGGACAAAGTGGACTTCCTACGACTGAAAGGACCAAACGTTCATCACCTCAACAACTGAAGCAAACAGGAACCATCCCTAGAATTTCCTGTTATGTTCCCCAACAATCAAGCAGCATCTGGCCCTGTTGACCTATGAATCTTCTCAACACTGTCAACATACCATTTATATACTCTCCAAATAATTATAAATCCCACAGCAAGAAGGGGGGGGAAGAGTGATTACTTTTTAAAATTGGGAGAAAGTTATTTCTTTATTTCTGTGACGCTCTCATCTTAAGCTGCAGCTAAAAATTAATCTCACCCATACTTTTGATGCTAAGTTGTTCTGCCTGTAGAGGTGGCATTCAGGCTTCTTGTATTTTCTGTCTAACTGGCCTGAGGTTTCAGGGAGAACTTACTGAAGTTTCTGGACAATCAGAAGCACTTTTTCCCCCCATAGTTTCACTGACGTCATACAGTCGGGTACTTATCTTTGTAAAAATAAAGCAAATGTGAATGTCTTGTAAATTCTTTCAGTAGGACTTATTCTTAAAGGTATTCAAACAAATATATTACTTATCGTATACAGATATTTTTTAATTGAGATGTTTTCATAGCTACTTTATCTGATAAAATAAGAGCATCAGGGCATGAGGATACATTTGCATTACAGTACTTCTACTAACCCAGGCAGAATTAGTCAGATAGACTCATTTTGTCACTTTCTTCCAGTCAGCATTTATTGATCTGTTGGTCTGCTTGCTCATAACCTTTATCAACACATCTCATGTATATGAAGGATGCATTTTGATCTTAGAAATTTTCTCCAGATCCCTGTTTGTGGTTGGTCTTCTAGAGTCAATAAAGCCCCTTTATAATAACAAACACTTATCCAAATATCTAAAGAGGTAGGCTGCATAATTAGGGATGGTTCTGGCACATGACAGATAAAGTGAAGCTTCCCACCTGATCTGATTGGCTTTGACAGTAAATGTCTCACTGTGTTCGTCCTTCATCATCCTCACTTTGTATTTAAATACTGATGGACTCAGAGGCTTCTTCTTCCTGCAGACATGCAAATAGGCATACAGAGACAGTGTTGTCATATACGTCGTCACTTAATAGATCATCCTAGCATCAGTAAGCATTTCTCCCCCCATGTGCTGTAACTCTTCCAATCATTTCATACATAGAGCCACAAAGTAAAACTCTGACTATCACAGTCACTTCACCTCTCTTAAATTCAAATGGAAAGACTTTTAAAGCCATTTTACAGTGAAATTTAAAGATTTTTCAGTGCCTCACGGTAATGATAATTTTGCTTTTACCTAAACACTTTAAATAATCATTGTCCTTCATTATCACATTTCAAACTTAAAGAAATTAGAAGTTACTAAACCACAAAGGACTAAACAGACCATACAGCATTCTACTCAAGGGTGACAAAAGGCAACCACAACAAAGTTGCTTTTCTGAAAAAAAAATCACCTGCCTTAAATTGCACCTAGTTTAGAACTTATTCAGCCTGTAAAACTAACAAAATCCCCTTTATTTCATTAAATATGTTGGTGAAGGGGAAATATATGAGGACAATATGAAGCTCCTGAAGCCATCTTGGTGAAAACAAGCCAAACAACTCTGCTTTAGTCAGCACAAGAGCTTTAACCCTCAAACAGAAAGCTTTAGCGTGCATTACTCTGATCCCTAGAAGATCACTTACAAAAGGCTTTGGTTGCTTTTATGCAAACTCTTTCATTTTTAGTCTTATCTTTTGGTTGTTGTCACTAAAGAAAAGCTCTTTGTCGAGCTGAGTTACACTTCCATTAGTTGATTCTGGCATTTTCCAGAAAACATGTGACATTTCTGTGAGTTTATCATTGCTTTTCTAATTACAGTGAAAGGGGAGATGGCTGTGATAATTCACCTCAAATAATCCCAGTTATTTGATTATTCAACCGGGGGAGCAAATGTAAATCCGAGGTCTGCGCCGTGTGACATGATGGCTACTAACCCGTTGACCTGTGCTTTGGGACTCTGAAAGGCATGGCTCTCATCGTCACTGTCGCTGATCACAATGGTGTCGGCATCAGCTGCACGCGTGTGTCCGTTTGTGACCGCTTTGCCGTGAGAGCAGGGGAAAGGTGGAAGCACCTGCAGGATCTCACACACATGCCTGAACCACACACACAAAAGCGGTCCGTTTTAGCATATGGACACATACATCAAAGTTCAAAATAAACAGAACAGCCATGCTAGTACCTGGCTCCGTTGCGTCTAGTGACATCTACGATCTCCCCGGGGAAGAAGCGGCCTTTGACGAAGTTGAACACGTCTTCACAGAGCTCGGACAGCCTGGCGCGGTGGCTCAGGGCGGCCAGGTGCAGCAGGGGCACCAGCAGGGACTGGGGGAAGCTCTGGAGGTTCTGCCTGGCCCGCTGCTCGCTCTCCACCGCCTCCAGGTAAGTCAGGCCCGCTCGCCCCGTCAACGCGCAGCTCCACACCAAGCTGTTGCAGAGGATGGTCCTCTCAAAAAACTCACTGCGTAGGGGTGGAGAGAAAGATAAGTTTTTAGAGATCCTTAAATCAAAGTTGAGTTGCCAAGGAAGTGCTGCTGTTTATACTGCAGAATCCCTGTCCAGATTCATCTCCACCATGTCTGTACAAAACTAAAGGAGGAGCTGCTGCTCCCTTTTTCTAGTTTAAACAAAAGAAAGTCAGTGGATCAGTTAATGAGGGGAATGATTTGAAGTTAATAAATAAATAATAAATAACTGTGTTCTCTCCATAAGTAATTCTATTAAGGCTGCTGACAAGAAAAAGATTTACCGAAAAGATAAATGTTGTGATGTGCGAGTACTGATAGTTGACACTTTTCCTGTGTTGCGTAAAGAACAGACGGTGCTCACTGCTTGCTCATGTACAACTGCAGGCATAAATGATGAAACCACCACACCCAAAAAGAAAGAAAAAAAGATCAGACAGCAGATCAAAAAAAGGAAAAGACTTTTTTCCCCGGGTACAAGACCCTTGTCTTTCAGCAGATTTTTCTATTTAAAAAAAAATAACTAAAAAAAATAAAAAAGAGGAGCAACCGGGACAGAACGGTCTAGAGAAGAGCAACCAGGACAGAACGGGCTAGAGAGGAGCAACCGGGTCTAAGCGGGATAGAG
>JABUIW010000186.1:0-20494 GCA_013363375.1 Menidia beryllina | reverse complement strand
GCGGGCTAGAGAGGAGCAACCGGGACAGAACGGGCTAGAGAGGAGCAGTCATAGGCTGGATGGCAGTAGAGATGGCAGCTGTTACCTCTACAGGAAATTATGTCAGCTAAAGGACCAGGAGAGATGGTAGTTACAGGCAATCCATTGGTAGACTAATTGGATACAAAAAGTATGTTTAAGACCTCTTAATAAAAACTTGTAAAGTAATGATGTCATAACGACCTACAGAAGCAATTGCTGTAGGCAATGCAGTATGGATTCATTCGACCAAAACAAATATGGAATGAAGTCATAGCTCCTAGGTTGCACAGTCCCGTTTAAGCCTTAGACAAAATTTGGTAAATAAATATTTCGTGGTGAGTAGATGTTGACCAAACACAGCGTTGTTTCTCAACCAAAAACAGAAAGACCCTGGCACATGAAGCTGAACTATGTCCCCAGTATGAAAGTACGCTTTTGTGGATAATTTGACTTTTAAAACGGAGGTAAAAGTAGGGCTGCCGACACAATTGACTGAGCTCCCAAACTACAACTGCCTCCATTGTTACTCGGAGCTGGTCCTCGGCAGAACAGACCGCCAGACGGAGTTGAAGTGTGAATAATGGCACCGAGCTAACGGCTAGATCTATCCGCGATAACCATCCGACTGGCAGCCTAACTGCTAGCTCCAGCGGCTAACCGCCGCTTTAGCTAGCCCGCATTACACCTGTCCCAGGGCGGGCTACTCCTACCTGCACCGGCCCGCTGCCGGGGGTCACCAGCCGGTTCGATTTTTGAAAGTTTAGAGTGAAAATTAAGTTATTTAAAAAAATCCAAAACTCTATAGAAGCTTCCCAAACAGTAAGTCTGAACAACACCGCAGTGCTCGGAAGCTTACATGTATTAACCAAGCGGGCTTGGGAACTACTTACTCGTAGGTCCTGAAGATTTCGTGTGTGATTTTACAGAGGAACACTTCTTCCTCGGGCCGCAGGTCCGCCGGTGGTTTGTGTCGGATGAAGGCTCTTCTGTGGAGTAGCGGCATGTTTTTCGCTCCGCTTCCACTCTGGGAGACAGAGGAGAGAAAGCAAAGTGACCCACGAGACCGAGAGATAAAACTCGGTTTAAACACAAACTGCTAGTCCGGACAGGAAAAAAAGTGGCCCATAGAGGAAAAGTGGCAAAGGCCAAACGTAAGCGGCGGCAGAGAGGAGGACGAAAGCGGGTCTTTTGTTAGACGCGCCGATAATCTGTCCACATGGAAGTGTTTTTCCCCCCACTATCCGAGCCGACACACTCAACTCTGACTCGACCCAGCACGAAGCCCAGATCCACCGGCGGATGAATGGATGTGGCAGAAATGTGTTTCTAGCGGTCTTTCCCAAGTTTTGTGACGACGAGGCGATAACCGGCAATCCGAACTGAGGAGGAAGAAGTCCAGGCTAAATCGGCTCACAGGCGGCTTGTTGACGAAGTTTTCATGTACTTCACGGACTCGCACGCAGCTGGGAAATTTCAGTGCTTCAACGTCGTCTGCGCTTATGCTTGATTCAAGAGCATTAAAGTGATCAAACGAAAATGGAATTAATTATCTTACGTTAAGATATTTTACCATCGACGACGCATACTCGTGAACATGTTCAATAGATGGCTTTGGATGTTAATATTTGTAGACAAACGTCAAAATAGAGAATCAAACAGGGGGAAATACTATTGACGCTACGTTTAACATAAATACAAAAAAAGTAGTCTTGTTTATGACTTTCGGGTTCGTGAGTTAGATTCGTGGCTCAATTTGTGAATGAAACGTGATAAGGTTTTGCTGATAGAGCAACATGAGCCACACACGTGGTATGACTCCCAGTCACCATTAACCAAACAATGGAGGTGCCCGGGTTGCAACAGGTCTTTCAAAATAACTTTCTGCCATGACAGGCGGAAGGGGGCCGTTACGTCACTATACGTGTGGTGCATCGATAACTCGGTCCCTGCTGATACAACAGGGGCCAGGAACTTTGAAGTCAATATAGGCGTTTGAGAGTGTAGATAGCGTGACTTAACAACAGAAAATGTTTCACTTAGATACTAAGAATGTCAATAAAATTATTATTAACGTGAACCAACTGAGTCAGCTTCAGTGCTCTTCCTCACTACACAAGGGTGGGATGTAGAGTAAGTGATTCCATTAATCATCATCATAAGAATGACATTGATTTTCCGGGCCAAGGCCCAGTCAGTTGCTACTTACACCAAACTGCCCCAAATTACATCTTGAGCACATACTTAATTTGTCCAGACTGCCTTGCACTTAATTTCTTCTTGAAATTCTCACTGTAAACTAGCAAATGGCACATGCAGTTCTTATGGGTCAAGTTTTCATATCAATGATGTATAGGAAAAAATGCTGGGAAAAAAAGAACAAAAAATAATTGTTGAAAATTATCTGATTAATTTACCATGAATATTTTTTCTTTATCTTTCTATACATACATGCTTTGCAGAGGCTTATCCATACATAGTATTTTCACCTTCGTTGGGTTTCAGCGTCCTGTACCACTCCAGTTCATCCTTAATTAATGATTCATTAATTATTAATTAATGAATAAAATCAAATAATGCATTACTTACATAAAATAAATTCATTATGACTAAAGTTATTGCGAGGGAACAAAAACGGAAAAAAACTGTCCGTGTTGTGTAATGAAACAAAAGGTGTGTTTTATTGTAAATTTAAAGTCTGCTATCAAATCATTACAAAAATTCAATCGAGTTTTATTAATATAATCCCAAGAAATGTAATCTCAAGGCACTTCAATGATACAGTCACTTCCGGCAAATTACAATCCAACCCGCTGAAATAGTAGAATGTTTACATGATCGGTTTAAAACTCTATTCCCATCAGTCCATAGTTCACTTCAAGGTTACAGAGGGGCTAAACCACATCCCAACTTCCATTGGAAAGTTGGGATGGTCCATCACTCAGAGGGTCAACTTAGATCAACGAACATAACTGAAGATATGTTCATTTATGTTAGGTAACATAACAGTAGCATAGCTGAATATGCAAGTTTTTGGAGGGGTGGAAGAAGGCCAGAGAAAACTCATCTTTACATCGGAAGAACATGAAAATTTCACACATAGAGAACCAGCTTGAATTAAAACCAATAATCCACTGTACACACGAATCAAATTTGAAATGAATTCAAGTCACACAAATTTAAAAATGCCAGAAAAAATAAGACTGCTGTGCGTGCGTTTCAATATCAGGTATTAAAGATCTTAGACTGGAAACACTAACTGACACCATTTCTAATGGAAACCAGACACTGAGTTTTATAGAATTGTAAATTCAGGCCTACAGTGAGGAAAATAAGTGTTTGAACACCCTGCTATTTTGCAAATTCTCCCACTTGGAAATCATGGAGGCGTCTGAAATTGTCATGGTAGGTATATGTCAACTTTGAGAGACATAATCTTTTAAAAAAAATAATAAAGAAATCACATTATATGATTTTTTTAAATATTTGTATGATACATCTATAAATAAATATTTGAACACCTGAGAAAATGGTAATATTTGGTACAGTAGCCCTTGTTTGCAATTACAGAGGTCAGACATTTCCTGTAGGTTTCCCACCAGGTTTGCACACACTGCAGGAGGGATTATGACACCGTTAGTGGACTTATGACCAAAAAGTTCTATTTTGGTCTCATCTGACCACTTGAATTTCTCCAATGACTCTTCTGGATCATCCAGATGGTCATTGGTTAACTTAAGACGGGCCTTGACATGTGCTGGTTTAAGCAGGGGAGCCTTCCGTGCCATGCATGATTTCAAACCATGTGGTCTTTTTGTTATTACCGACAGTAACCTTGGAGACGGTGGGCCCAGCTCTTTTCAGGTCATATACCAGCTCCTCCCGTGTAGTTCTGGGCTGACTCCTCACCTTTCTTAGGATCATTGAGACCCCACAAGGTGAGATCTTGCATGGAGCCCCAGTCCGAGGGAGATTGACAGTCATGTTTAGCTTATGCCATTTTCTAATGATTGCTCCAACAGTGGACCTTTTTTCACCAAGCTCCTTGGCAATTTCCCCGTAGCCCTTTCCAGCCTTGTGGAGGTATACATTTTTGTCTCTAGTGTCTTTGGAGAGCTCTTTGGTCGTGGACATGTTAGTAGTTGGATTCTTACTGATTGTGTGGGCTGGACAGGTGTCTTTATGCAGCTAACGACCTCCAACAGGTGCATCTAGTTTAGGATAATAAGTGGCGTGGAGGTGGCCATTTTGAAGGCAGACTCAGGTCTTTGAGGGTCAGAATAGTAGCTGATAGACAGGTGTTCAAATACTTATTTGCAGCTGTATCATACAAATAAATAGTTTTTAAAAAATCATATATTGTGACATGCACCTACAATGACTCTTTCAGACCCCTTCATGATTACTAAATAGGGGAACTTGCAAAATAGCAGGGTGTTCAAAAACTTATTTTCCTCACTGGAAAAGTCAAACTGGTTCAGTCATGTCCAAGTTCCTTTATAGGTGAAGAGCTTCATGATCATTCAACTCTGTACATGTCAGCATCTGATCACATACTTTTACGATTAGATCTCTCTGTCGTCAATACACTATGTACAGATCAATCAGTTTGGGGTCATATGACTTTGTACAGGTGAATCTGCCTAAGAGCTTCGGGGTCTATGTCGCTGCCCAGGTAGACGTCATAGTCCACAGGAAGCTCTTCAACCCACCCAGGCTGCTGCAGCATCTGATGGACACAAAAGCAAGTGCCTTAATATCACTATGTTAAACCCTGGACAACACAGTGATTTCACATGCATTTCTCTTCTTTCATGACTTTACCTGCAGGGAGCTGAGACTTTCTTGCAGACTGGGCACTGTCACCAGCAGAGATCCAGTCCTCCTAAAAGTCTGCATGATGACTGTCCATGCTCTAAACACAATTGGACACACAAGACAAACTATTAAGGGTTTTTGTTTTGTGTATATTTTCAGTGCTTACTCAGTTGTATTACCTGACTTGCTCTTCAGGCTCCATGAAGTATTCAAATACATTGTTCATGATTAGAACATCAGCACTTTGTAACAGAACGCCTTGTGTGCAGACATCAGCATGAACCACCTGCAAAGATTAGGGCTGGTTTCTGCTGCCATGCATGAAAAAAATCCATTCAAATTAGTTGAGAATCATTTAGAGGAACAAACCTTTACTCTGTCCATCATGCTGTACTTTTGCAGGATCTCATTCTGCAATCTGACAAATTCTTCACTGAGCTCAATGCCAAGAAGCTGAGTGGCTGAGCTGTACACATACCCCTACACAATAAACATAACACAACATGTGTTAAATACTCACATGCTGCATATACAGCATATGATGAGTGTTCACTCAAATGATTTTAATCCGTCTCCACTGCACATCCTATAAAAGCTTACATAATTAAATGATCTTTTTAGTTTGTTTCAAATTGTGTTAGTTATTATTGATAAATAATGTGATGGCTAGAATAATGGTACTCTGAAAACATTGCTGTTTCTATGGTGTACATCAGGCCCCATGTTCAATTACTGTTATCAGTTGAAAGCTACTATTTAAGTGTCTGCTAAATTACTAAACAAACTGCAATTCCATTGGGAATCTTAGGATGCAAAAGCTAAAAAAGTACAATATACTATTAAGAAAAGACCACAAGGCAGTTGGGCAAGGTGTTCTGTATTTTGTGTATCTATCAAAGAAGAAATGGTTCAAATTAGACAACAGTAACTGCGATGCGAGTGTTGGTGTGATGTGCTCTGACCCCATACAGCACAGCCCCCAATCTCGAGCCCACATCTATCACTGTCCGGCCACTTAGATCTGGAAGAACACACTGGAACAGGAACTGAAGCTCTGCCACTGAGAACGAGTGAGAGATAAAGTCTGCAAGAGGAAATGGAGACAACAACAGTGACCATGAGGTTTGAAGTAGATTCATCATCCAGACCGAGCTCTGTGTGTGATTCTCTTTATCAACGATGATAATAATAACCATACTCTGCTACATTCCTGATATAATTTAATGTCACGGGTCACTTTCACTTCTATATTTGGTTATGAGTTTTATTCTTTTTGCCATTTTTTCTTTTAATTTTCTATTTCGATAAGTTAAGGTTAGTTTTACAGTGTCTATGATATTTTGTATCGAATTTGTACTGAGTTTTGTAATTTAGCCTTTTCTCTTTTTTTGCCCTCTCTTTGCTGCCTCTGTCCTATGTTAAGCTTCTGGAACTTAAATTTCCCTGAAGGCGTCATCCCAGGGCATAAATAATAAAATCTAAAGGCTTTCGCCACTCGTTACTTCCGTTGTCTATTCTGTCCCACCGACACACTGTATAAAAACACACTACTCTCCTGTACAGCAGGTGGCGATATGAGGCCTTAAACTAGTTACGAGAAAGAAAAAATAGTCCTATCAGTGTTGCCATACCCGTACACTGAGCGCGATCAGATGGATGATGATGCTGACATGAATCCTGGGTTACTCGTGCTGTTATAATTTTAGTTTAATCGCATGTTGTTGTCCTGTTAACTCTCAGGTAATATTTCAAGTTCCAGCTTTTCTTTTGACTTCTGCTGGAAACATTTATTTCAATGTACTCCATTGATTCAAACTGAGTTCCCCTCTCATTTGTAGGCATTCGCCTTGTATCCAGAGGGTTGCCGTTTGGAATCTCCAACCCAGTGCATACTGTCTTTGTGTCCCTGGACAAAACACCCAACCTGCCCATTATGACTGACAGTGTTACTGAAGTGGTCCTTTGGGACATTTTTAGCTATAGAATGACGCTTCCACACCAGGAGTGAATGAATAATCCATTCAATTTCAAAGCGTCTTTGAGTATCCAGTAAAGTCCTTCATAATCCTAATTTTAGGGATTTTTTGTTTTATCATTACAGTTATTACTGTCATACATATACATTTTTTTGGGTGCATTTTTATTTTTTCTTGATTGCACTCGATTAAAATGGACTGTTAAAAAAATATATTTCTTTTAATTGAGCATTTTCAAGTACTTTGAATCCTTAACTACTTTAGAAAGCAGATACTCCCAAACTTTAACTCAAGTAATAATGTGACAGAGCTACAGTTAATTGTACTGGAGTACCATTTGACCAGTACAACCTGTACTTTTACACAAGTAAATAAACTGAGCACTTTGTCCACCACTGTGCTTTCTCTCCTTTGAAGCAAATGTAGGCAGAGGTATTAAAAAAAAACAAGTGTAAGATAGAAAATATTTTGGCTGTGACACAACTTCTGTCTTAACGCACTGAGCAACTAAACTGTGTGACAGCTGTCAGAACATCCATTTTCCACAGACAGATGTTATAATTGGTGCCCAGGTTAGACTTCTTAAAGCACTCCAGGGGTAAAATGGTACTAAAAGCAAAGGTGTCATCCACATACAGACTTAATTTTCTTCAGGTGGTGCAGTACAGCATCCACTGACACGCTGGTCTTTCCTGCACTCTAAAAGAGGCCTAGGCATAAGCACCACTGGCCTGTAATCATTAAGTGGTAACAATCTACTTTGAATCAAAGTAAATTTTTGCTATTCTCATACAGAATGAACAGTGCAAAATACAATTACCCCACCTAACTTTGTAACACAGACTAGGAACCGGTTTTGGAGCACAACACAGTCACTATCTGTATGTGATATTTCTGATATTCTCCCCTAATACCAGCCAATACATTTGGTTGAGCTGTTACTCCGCTTCCTAATGTGTTATGTCTACTCATGCATGGGAATTGCCAACGTAGTCCTCAATCTTCTATGTGAAGGCTGCCTTAGGTGTATTTGATGCCCTCTTTTAGGTTGTGCCCGGCCGCTTTGTGCAGCTCCATGTCTTCATGCAGTTTATCTTGTTGGATAAAACGGAGGAGGTATCTGGAGCTTCCCAGAATCTCCCTCAGACCACACTTGCATTTTTTGCTGGAGTCAAAACAAGGAGATAGGGTCAGACTGTTCCAAGATGGAGCTGAAGTGTAATCAAATCGCTAATCAAAGCCAGCAAACATCCCATGATTGTTTTAGTGCTAGACAGCGGCCATCAAGACAACTTTAAACTCCCTACTGCCTCTTTACTGGACACTTTACTGATACATTAGGGTCCAGTATAGGTCATGGTAGCAGTAATTGTTAGTTATGATAGCATGTGTGGAATTGTTCATGTAAACACATATGCAAACTCTTTGATTTCTTTTCCATTATTAAAACTAAAGGGCAGTCTCTCTTATTGTATCATGAGCACAACTTGTCAACTGAAACCAAAAGTGCCCAAAACAGCACTGTTGGGTCTGAAGCCACAATACAGATTGAGCTCTATAAAGTTTTAACCAAAATGCAGCCTGTAGAGCTAACTTTATGTGCATATGCATATGACTGCAAATCAAAATATCCATCAATGCCGTTTGTCCTCAGTACTTTACCTCCTCTTTTTTTTCATAATATAACTTGATAAAATGGTTATATAGTTGTATATTATTTTTCATTATGACAGTTTTAGTCATACATACAATTTTACCTGATCTTTAAAGACAGCTTTACCTAAAAAAATTATTTATTTTCTCCTAAAGCGAATTTGCCCATGTTGTTTCATATGACTGTCATCTTGTTATACTGCCTGTACATATATATCCGTTTGTGTGTTGTGTATCAAACTTCAGTCGCTTCAAACAATCCAAACGACTATTGCTTTGCTCTGAAAGTCTATCTGACAGCAAAAATGCTATCAGTCAGACGCAGCTAAAATAAATGTTAAGGAACCTCTTATTAATGGATTGGACCTTAAAAACAAGATCCATTTTCTTATTACAGATAATGCTGCAAATATGTTGCTTCTTCAAGAGGCTGAAAAACTGGTAAAGGGGAAGAGAAGGTGTCTGCATCCAGGGCCACACCCACTGATACCCACTGTCCCAATGATACAACATAAAACCAACAAATCCTTTAAATAATCAATCCTCCTGAAAATCTGCCACGGCGATAATCTGCAGGACTAAATGACAAGGAGCAGGGTAGAAAAAAATTCAGTGGCAATGACACCTGTTCTGGATGCAGGATTTAATGCATTAGCATTTGGTAACCAAAGCAACGCACACGATTTTTTTAGAAAGTGTTCCAGTTTACGTTTACGGGTGGCCAGCAGATGTCGCCATCTTTAATTGCATCAAATGCTTGAACCATCTGAGCGCAGCTGCTTCACACTGATCCAGAAGGGTTCGGTTTTTCCATCCTGCTGATAAAAATGCTGATTAAGCCAGAGGACATGACGCACTTTCCCACTGTGCATCAGTGCAATCTCAGATGACCCTAGCACAGAGCAACTGTTGTGTTGGTGTTTTTTTATATCTGACATTCTCTTTGCACGGTAGAGTTTTAACTTGTGGACGTAGTGACAAGCTGTTTTAGCTGAAAATTACACTTGGATGTTTTTTTTAACTCATTGACTGCCAGCCATTTTCAGAACAGAAAGTCGCTCACTGCCAGAGTTTTTTGAGAATTTTGACTGATTTTTCAAGAGCCACAGAATAGTTTGTGCTATGACTATGTAAACACCAAACACACCAAAAGAAAGAGTAGACTCTCTTCTATCATCAGGAAAAATTTTTTTGTTTCTACCTTATTCCGTTCTTCCTCGACGTGCGTCTCACCGGCGCCATTTCTCTCATAGCGAACCATTGCGTTTGTTTTTATTTGCTTACAATCTATGCTAATCTCCCATCAAAAGTGGCACAGCTACCTAGAGGGTAAATTTGTTAGTACATACTCTGTCTAGAAGCCGATATTTACGGAAAAACTTTCGCCGATCGTCCCCCAAGCCACTCGCATTGAAAAACATAAAAGACGTCTATAGACGTCTTTGGCAGTCAGCGGTTGGATTTGAAAAGACGTCTATAGACGTCTTTGGCAGCGAATGAGTTAATGGTAAACCCCTTCTGAGTGGTCAAAGGTCACAGGCATTTTGTGTCGGTTTTCGGTTGCCCGTTTGCTGAAATTTGTCTGGATTCTTTCATTGTTATTGAGCTATTTGTTGACTTGGCGGTTTACAAATGGTGCACTTTGCCCAATTGTAACAGTGACTGGGGGAAACTTTTGTGATACACAATCATTACATTCACCTGTTTCCAAACAGGACTTTCTGGAGCACCAGTAAATATATAAAAATAACAATCAAATTTATCATTCTGAACATTAAATGGCATGTTGTGTCTTTAGCTTAAGATCCGTCTGAAAAGGCTTTGCAATTAATTGTACGTTTATTTGTTTTTGCGTCCAAATGCCCGTGCTTACTACTGTTCCGTCCTCTGTTTGCCTCCAAACCCTGTTAAATACTCAGCAGCATAGTGCAGAGGTGTTTTTTTATATATAATGTGAAATCACAGAAACCTTTTAGGAAGCTGAGCAATGTTTTTTACCATTTAGTGTTCTTATGGCCCAAGGGGGAAAAAAAGCATTATTTACCTTGAGGTAATCAGTTGTGTAACGACTATTGGGTGGAAAAAAATATCCAGCTCATTGTGTACCACCAATCTAATAGATGTTTCAGTTTCCTTGTCTAGGTCAGCGTGATGTGCTCTCACCCAAAGGTGCAGTCCTGAGGGATCCACAGCTAAGGCAGTAGGTCCTGGTCATGGCCCCCTCGCCACATAGTTTGTCCACCTGCTCATCGCTGTACAGGAAGCTGTCTACGTGAACTGTCCGCTGTGTCCGCTGCTGCATCTGAGAAATTTAAAACAATCATTCTGCTCCAATTATGCGTTTAGTCTCCTGTCCTTAACCTGGAGCATCAGCCCCAAGAATAAAGATGCTTGTATTCTTAAAAAAATAATAATTTTATCCTAATAACATCTTTAGGGAAAAAAAAACAAACTGAAAATTAACTACAAAAACTGCCAGGAAATGTTGTCTTTTATGTATCTGACATTTTTAAAGACTTTAAATTTTTTTTATCTGGCATTTAATTAATTTAGTCATAATTTCATTACATCTTTACCCTGTTCAGCAGAAATGTTCAAATGTCTTAGTTCTCAAATGCATTACAATGCACAAAAATAATCTATCGACCACTTGGTTATGAACAATCCAGAGTTTACCAGCTATTTTTGTCACAAACGTTAACTACCGTAGTACTGATAACTGTACCAGTTTTCTATGGTAATGTTTGAACCTTTTTAGTAGCTAAAGGTAGTTACATACCCTTTGCAAGTGATGATGGGAGACCTACTTCTTTGTAACACTAGCATGATGTCTAGTAGGGATGGGACGGTTTCTGAAAACCGTCTGAACCGTTCGGTTCGACTGTCTCGGTTCGGTTCGCGTGTGTACCGCACGGTTCATGCACTGCTCCTTTTTCTCAGAGGGAAGCGTTTACACTCCAGACCAGAAGGGGGCGCTACTGCACCCAAAGCCAACCACCAGTAGTAAACAAGAAGAAGAAGCGAAGCAGCGTAGCCGATAATAAAAATCCGACGCGCTAGCAGCAGTTTCTAGGTCTGCTGTATTGGACCACTTTACATTTAGAGGGAAGCCCATGTTGGAATTAGCACTGTTTCCTCGCTTGCAATGCCAGATTCTCACCTACTTTTAACCTAAGACTGTCACAATAATGTATCAAATGTCAGACTGCTTTTTTCTTTCAGTTTTAACTAGGGATGGGGATCGAAACCCGGTTCTATCAAGGACCCGGTTCCACTTTTTTCAAAACCCGAAAATCAATAACGTTTGGGCTTATCGATACCACTATCGAGTCTGGTCGTTTTTTTTATTATTAAAATAGTAATTGTGAAATCTGTGTTGTAATCGGCAGCATACAAGCTAGTTAGCTTGAAAAGTAAATAAAGTTTCAGACGTGCTGCGTGATGATGTGTTCAGATTGGCTCAGTAAAACGACAATTAGGTTATCATGATGCGTTCAAGTGTAACTTAAAGAAAAGGGAAATTGAGTTTTTGGCGAGAAACATGAGTAATACAGTTGTATATTGCTCTAATTATTTTAGAATATATAATTAAATTACTGATGCCAACATTTATTAAAAATTACATTTGTTAAATATTGTCGCATTGTCTTTCCACCAAATAACAGAAAATTATCGATAGTGGTATCGATAAAGACTCGGATCGATAAGGAGTATCGATAAAAGTATCGATATCAATAAATATTAACGATCCCCATCCCTAGTTTTAACCTGACTATACAAGACATAAGAGATTTTCCTAACAATCAGCATATACCGAACCGAACCGAAAACCGTGACCACGAAACCGTGAAACGAACCGAACCGTGGATTTTGTGAACCGTCCCACCCCTAATGTCTAGCATTGAGGTGGGTCTTTATAGAAAGTACTTTTTCTTTTTCTTATGAAAACAAAATACAAAGGGATTTCAGATTAATATGGGCTTTTCGTATGAAGTCGCTGAAAATTACGGACAGCAAGAATCTGTGGTAGGTTCATAGTCTATCACTGGACCAACTTAGATCCAAGGGATCCCGCACAAACTCCACACAGAAAGGCCCAGGCCAAGTTCTAAGCCTTCACCTCGGCGGTACCTTGAGTTGTGCAGCGGTCTCAGAAGCCAGCATGCTGTCCAGAGGTAGTCTGACCCTCAGGTCGTCCGCTATGCTCTCCAGTATCACCTTCTTGTTGTCCACCAGGAGGTCATCCAACTCATCTGGAGGAGAAAATACACATATACAGAACATTATTTACCACTGGCAGGGAACATGCCAGAAGCTCCGAACCTGAGACTCCTATGGATTTTACTGAGACATTTCTGATAGCAATCATCTGCCAAAAGCCAAACGGTATGGAACACCACTCCCCTAATTGGCAGCGCTGAGCCTCATAAAAACTGTTAAAAAAGGGTTAAACAATGTTGCGGTATATCAGTGTAAACAATACATTTTTTTAGACAAATATGTAGGAACACACGCCAGAAAAAAAGACATCAACGACAAATCCAACTATACAATTGATAAATCAGCAAGTCTATAAAATGGATCTATACATTTTTTTTAACCTCTCTTAGAATTAGTATATCTAACTTTAATTGTAGCACGTCAAATACCTCACTGTTACAGTGTTCCACATATGCTGTGCCTGCCTGGACCCTCCAGCAAGCTTTAATGTCCTGTATGAATGCACAAATAGGAGAACCTTCCATATAGTAGCATGTAGCCCCAGAACTCAGCCTGAGGGATTGCGGGCACCAACACCTGTCCTGAAACTCCACCATGGGCAGTTGTACTGTAGAACATGTGACAGATCAGTTCTAGGGCCCATGTTTTCTGTGGACGTGAGGCCAACTATATATGGTTGATTCTGATTTACCTCCAACTGGTTCAGGCTCTTCCCATCAGCAAAATAATGTTAATCATCTAAAGAAAAAGTTTGAGATAACCATATGTCCAGACCCCTTTGCCTGACGAGTTCACACTAGAATTAAACTTGAATCCTTTTCCACAACAGGGGAGCCCAGTTGAAGCATGCATTGTCATCAAATCAAGCAATTGTCCATAAAGAGACCTTCTTGAACCTGGAATTGGATAAATGTTAGGAAAGGTGGTCAGCACTCCCTCAAATGTCCTCGTTTAAAGAACTGATCTCCCTTCTTCAGGGTCAGAAATGTTTCGAAAATACATCCCACCTAACATTAGGCAAGGCACACCTCTTTTTAAACTAAAAACAGCATTTTTTGGTACTGCAGTAGTTTGTCCCATTTACATATAGAACATCTGGATAGATGTTTGCCTCCCATCTCCTAATTTCAGTAAACCTGCAGATGTTGGGTAGATGTGTGTAACGTGCTGTGGTAACCACGGACGCCTTCCAGACCTGAGTTTCTCATCCAGTCCAGCAGCTTGGGCAGCTCAGACGGCCTCACTTTCCCGAGCAGCTGCATCAGCTCCGTCTTCCCTTCGGTAGCGTTCATGCCGAGCCCACAAAGCCAGCGGGAAGCGGCCGCAGGAACATCCGCGTGGTTGCCAAAATACTTGAATTATGAAGGCCTGGCAGGTGGAAGCACAGACACATGTGTCTATATGTCTCTGGGTGGAAGCTTTCGGAGCAGTTTCTTCTTCTTATTTAGCAGTTTTCATCGCGTTACCCCGCTACTGCCCCCTTCTGGCGGAACAGTCAGCTACAGTCTGTGTGCACCTCCACGGAGGCCCCTGATAATATGACAATTTTTTAAATGTCCACAGCTTTTGGAGACGTTTACAAGGTTTTAGTTTGAGATCGGTCTGCAATATAAACATATTATCGTGTAACAACGTAAAGTCTACTGTGAGGGCACGCAAAACTTGCGGCCAGTGCATGCAAAGGCATTGCGTGGGAACGCAAAAGAAAAAGAAAAAAAATGCCATTTCACCTGGGGGGCTCTGTAAAAAACGAATTGGTTTATATCATATATGTATATTCTTATTCACAAAGCAGTTCTGAATTTGCACTAAACCCTGTGGAAACAGGGTTTTTAATGTGTATCTGACCAGTTTGGTGTGAGACCTTTCTTTATTTGGGCTTTACTTTTGGAACACAGATTCTGATTCTTTTGTAGGGGTCATTTATGCTATTTAAATTTGTCACCAGAATGAGATGATATTGGTTGAATGTGACACCCACAGTAACATGTAATATTAATAAAAATTAAAGGACAAAAAGCAGTGACTCTTTTTTTATGTACATGAGGAATTTAACACAAAAAGCCCAGATATACGCCTTTACAATGAGTAAGTTAGTATAGAATTGGTGAAAAGAAAGTGTGAGTAAAGTTTAGATGGAATTCAGATAGGAACAGATCAATTTTCTTGGAGGTTCTCTTTTTCTTTGCATGTACTGTGGACAACATATCACTGAAAATCCCTTTAATACATTAATACTTGTTTCCCTATATGTTACAAAGTCAGGAGGGATCTGAAAACAACATTTCTTTATGCTTTTGAGCACTTCTGATTTACACCAGAACGCAAAACCACGTGCGGCCTAATTTTCTCACAGGGATTTTGTTTTAAAATGTTGCCACAAACCTAATCCAAAGTAAACTGAGGCTGTTAGCTCACAGCCACAAGTGCTCAGTTGGGATGTGCACACACATCGATTGTGTATGTAATATACTTAAAATTATACAATTTTACACAAAAAAAGACAAAAGAAAAGACGTTTCTGATGACCTAACGAATTAATAGAAATTAACATGAGATTACTTCCCAATTTGACAAAGTGTTGACAATTATGACGCATTTTCACAAGTGCCTACTTACTCCTGATATTTGGCATGGTTGTGGCCACCTCCACCATTAATATTTTATGGTGCCTTTGAGATAATTACTCATTTCTTTTGTTAATGGTGACTGCTGTGTTTCTTTTGTGTGTTTCCTCAATTTATGTTTCTGCTGTTCAAAATGTATTGTATTGCTTTTTTTCACCACATGGAAAAGAAAAGATAAAGCAAAGAATGTAACCATTTTAGCATTGGGATTTTATTGTACATTTTATTTATTGTATTCAGTCTGCACCACACCAAATGAATAAGTCTATATAGAGATATAGACAAGACTCAATCTCACGTAATACAAAGAGCAACCTTGTGACACATAACCATAAGAAAAAAATTAAGTTACTTAGATCATACAATCACAAAGATAGCTACATTTACGTTTATGAATACTTAGTGAGTTAATAAGATAATAAACAGACTAAACTCCACCCACTTGGCATCCCCTCTATTCACCGTAGGGATATTTGATGAGTGCAGCCTGCCCATGGCCAAGCCGCGGGTTTGCCAGGTCCACTCTGCTGCCGGGCAGGACACTGCTGTTGGTGCTGAAAACAAGTGTAGCGTGTGGTGGCACTGCTGCACCGCTCAGCAACACAACTGCCTCCTCTGCCGCCCAATTGAAGGCAGCCAGGTAACGATCGCTCTGATCCCACACCCGCAGGTATGCCATTGAGGAGGAGGAGTTAGAGAGTAACTCACACTGTGGAAGAAATTGCGGCACGACTGACACTCAGCCAGCTCCTCCTGCAAAAACACAGAAGAGACTTAGATTAGTTATATGAATATCAGTATGACAATTTCTAAAATGACTGTTGCTGCGTTCCAAGGCGCTGGATTAAGGCTCCAGTCTCTTTGGAGGTGTGGGTTTGAATCCTACCACTGCCATAGCTATTTTCACCAAATTTCCCTTTGTGTATGAAGAAAGCTTTCTATCTATCATAATATATCTTCCTGATTGCATTTGTCTTTCATCTGTCAGCATCACCATTAGAAACAGTGTGCTTATAATGGCCTTTACCATCAAGCAGAAGTGTGAACTGTCCATGTGTTCATCCTTACATTTTCCAATAGTCAGCTTTTCCTTCTGAAACCTGGTGGATCTTGTATAAAAGCAAAAACTCATTCCACAACGTGGAGGATCACTAAACATGAAACAATTAATGAAATGATAATCACTCCTTTCATGAGGCAAGACGGTTTTGCCTTCGTTATGTAGCTTTGTTTTAGAAAGTACCACCTTCCTTGCTGTCCTCCTTAGTGTTGCTCCCACTATTCTCTGGTTCAGCTTCCTGCATGGTAGATGATGTAGATACAACAGATGTACCTCATTTTCCTTGGTTGAGGCTCTGATTAGCTCTCACCATCCAACAGCTGGCTTTGGCTAAAATGTTTCAGTGGACTGCTTTTACAGTCAATCAAGTTGAGACTAGATATCCCCTTTCACAAACTGCACTGCTTTAAGGAGGCGTAAGAGACAGATTAAGCACCTTGTTAATGTTTGAGTAAGCTTCTGGGATCTAATAGCAGCCATTCACTGAGTAGGCTCCCAAGTGTTTTCCAGACGGCAATAAACGTGTCCTTTCTGTCACAGTGGTATTTTTGTCAATCATATTTCTTGAGAATGCGGCAAACTGTTGTATTTTCCAAAAATCCAGAAGATTTTGACATGTTATGGGGTAGTGTGGCCAAGCAGTCCAAGGCGCTGGATTAAGGCTCCAGTCTCTTCGGAGGCATGGGTTCGAATCCCACCACTGCCATAGCTATTTTCACCAAATTTCCCTTTGTGTATGAAGAAAGCTTTCTATCTATCTTCTTGATCCTGGTGGATCTTGTCTAAAAGCAAAAACTTATTCCACAACGTGGAGGATCACTAAACATGAAACAATTAATGAAATGATAATCACTCCTTTCATGAGGCAAGACGGTTTTGCCTTCGTTATGTAGCTTTGTTTTAGAAAGTACCACCTTCCTTGCTGTCCTCGTTAGTGTTGCTCCCACTATTCTCTGGTTCAGCTTCCTGCATGGTAGATGATGTAGATACAACAGATGTACCTCATTTTCCTTGGTTGAGGCTCTGATTAGCTCTCACCATCCAACAGCTAGCTTTGGCTAAAAAGTTTCAGTGGTCTGCTTCGACAGGTGAATCATGTTGAGACTAGAGATCCCCTTTCACAAACTGCACTGATATAAGGAGGCGTAAGAGACAGATTAGCCAACTTGTCAATGTTGGAGTAAGCTTCTGGGACCATGTATTTACTAATTGGAGTCATTCACTGAGTAGGCTTCCAAGTGTTTTCCAGACGGCAATAAACGTGTCCATTCTGTCACAGTGGTATCTTTGTCAATCACATTTCTTGAGAATGCTGCAAACTGTTGTATATTCTAAAAATCTAGAAGATTTTAACATATTGTGGGGTAGTAAGGCCGAGCGGTCCAAGGCGCTGGATTAAGGCTCCAGTCTCTTCGGAGGCATGAGCCAACCGAGTGGTTGAGCCTCCCTCAGTGGTCTGCTGGGACCACTGCCCTAATTGGAGTCATTCACTGTGTAGGCTCCAAAGGGTTTTCCAGAGGCAATAAACGTGTCCATTCTTTCACAGTGGTATCTTTATCAATCATATTTCTTGAAAATGCTGTAAACTGTTGTATATCAAAAAGTCCATAGGATTTTGGCATGTTATAGGGTAGTGTGGCCGAGCGGTCCAAGGTGCTGGATTTAGGCTCCAGTCTCTCCAGAGGCGTGGGTTCGAATCCCACCGCTGCCATAGCTATTTTCACCAAATTTCCCTTTGTGTATGAAGAAAGCTTTCTATCTATCTTCAGTTCAGTTCAGTTTATTCGAACAACAAAACAATATAAGATGTGTAAATACACCACAACACAATAAATACATAAACCATAATAAATTGTTCGAAAAGGAATGGGACGAAGTATAAACTTTTAAGTTTCCCATCCCTAACGATTCAAGTGACCTAAGTTGCTCATTTAACTAGTTACATTCACTCTTCCATATTAATCTACCTGTTTTTTAACTTTCCTCTTCTACATATTTATCCAAAAGTAATTTTTTGTACCTTCTCTTAAACAAATTTATGTTCACACACTTTAAACACGGCTGTAGACTATTCCATAACTTCACTCCACTACTTGATATAGTCATTCTTTTCATCGCTGTTCGTACCGTCTTCGTTCTGAATACTGCATCTCCTCTAAAATTATATTTTTCATCTCGTTCTTGAAACAATTCATTTATATTTTTAGCCACTAGCTTGTTTTTTACTTTATACTGTCTTGAATTTTACCAGGTCTGTGAATTTTAATGTATATAGCTGTATAAATAATCGATTGGTGTGCTCTCTAAATCCTACTTTGCATATTATTCTTATTGTTTTTTTTTGTAGTGTGCATATGGATTGTAATGTGCTTTTATAGATGTTGCCCCAAACTTCAACACAGTAAATCAAATATGGCAAAAACAATGAAAAATAAAGCATTTTTAGTGATTTTGGGTTCAATATATGACTCGCCCTGCTAAGAATAGCACAGCATTTGGCAAGCTTATTTTTCACATAGCTTACATGTGGTTTCCAGCAGATCTTGTGGTCTAAAATCACACCAAGAAACTTTATTTCATTCACTTTTTTTATTTCTTTATTATCAATTGAAATGTTTCCATTAATCTCAGAATTCTTTCTTCCAAATATGATCAACTTTGTTTGTCCAAATGTATTCATTTCTGTTGTAATTAGCTCCAAGATCTGCGGTAAACTTTCGCCCGAACAAAATACATTTGTGTCATCTGCAAATAAAATCAATGACAGTGCCCTTGAAACTTTACAGATGTCATTTATATAAATGATAAATAATTTGGGGCCCAGCACTGAACCCTGTGGTACTCCACATGTAATTTCCAAGAGCTCTGATTTATGTTCCCCTATTTGAACAAATTGCTGTCTATTTCCTAAGTAGCTTCTTATCCAATCCAACCCAACTCCCCTTATCCCATACCTTTCTAATTTGGTCAGCAATATGTTGTGGTCAATGGTATCAAAAGCCTTTTTTAAATCAATAAAAACCCCAACTGCCACTTTTTTATCGTCAATGCAATCTGTAATTTCCTCCATGAGTTGTAGTAGTGCCTGGGATGTTGATCTGTTTGACCTGAATCCATATTGATTGTCAGTGTATATGTTGTGTTTTTCCATAAAGATATCTAGTTTAGTGGTAAATAGTTTTTCAATTATTTTGGAAAATTGAGGGAGTAAAGAAACTGGCCTATAGTTTGTAAAATGGTGTCTGTTTCCGGTTTTGAACAGTGGAATAACTTTGGCTATTTTCATTTTGTCTGGAAATGTACCTGTTTGAAAGGACAGGTTACAAATATAGGTTAGTGGTTTAATAATTTCTTCCATAACAATCTTAACAGTCTTCATATCTATTTCCATCCAGTCAGCAGAGGTTTTATTTTTGCAGTTTTGTATTATTTCTCTAACATCAGTCTCAGTCACTGCACCCAGAAAGATTGTGTATGGGTTCCTTTCCCCCATGTCTTCGCAGACAGATGTATTTGTCTCTGATATTTTTGACGCAAGCTCAGGTCCAACATTGACAAAGAACCTATTAAAACCATTTGCAACGTCAGTCATATCCTTTATAATTTTTTCCTTTTCAGTAAAATATTCCGGTAATTTTGTTCCCTTTGACTCATTTCTCACAATACTGTTTAACATAGTCCATATACCTTTAACATTGTTTTTATTTCCTTCCAGCAATTTATTGTAGTATTCCCTCTTACAAGACCTCAATATATTAGTTAATTTATTTTTGTACCTCTTGTATTTTGCTTCTGCTTCCACTGTCCTTTTTTTAAGAAAATGTCTATACAATGAGTTCTTCTTCATACACGCCCTCCTCAACCCCTCAGTCACCCATGGACTATTTATCTGTTTAATGCTTTCTTTAAATTTCTTTACTGGGCAGTGCTTATTGTACGACATATTAAACATATCCATAAATTTCTCATAGGCTGCATTTACATTTTCTTCGATGTACACAGGCTCCCAGTTTTGATGTAATAAATCCTGTTTTAAAGCCATCATGGCTCCCTCTGTTTTACTTCTTTTATATCTAAACCCATTAATTGCAAGCTTCTTTCTTCTATAATTGCAATTAAAT